>NDXB01015269.1:0-56235 GCA_002631895.1 Agapornis roseicollis | reverse complement strand
GCAAAGGGAGTAGTAAATAGTGGGGTGTTTTTTAAAAAAAAAAAAAAAGAAATTGAAAAAAAAAAAATACCATACACGGATCTTTGCTGATGAGGAGCTTGGAAAAAAGGTGTACTTAATACTGTAAGTGAATATCCAGTGTTGAAGTTTAATCCC
The DNA here is from genome assembly GCA_002631895.1 of Agapornis roseicollis. NCBI lineage: Eukaryota > Metazoa > Chordata > Aves > Psittaciformes > Psittacidae > Agapornis > Agapornis roseicollis. The sequence continues at coordinate 56,079 of NDXB01015269.1, read as the reverse complement.
AGGTAGCAACTAAGCCTTACACAGATGCTCGCTCCTGAAGTAGCCTTATTTTGGCTTCTCTTTTCTCTATCCTGTATCAGCTGTGGAACTTAATTTTCCATTAAAAACAAAAAAAAAATATTTTTACTCTTTTTACAACAGAGGAAGGAAATGACCATGTTTCATTGTTAAAGATTTAGTATTTTTATAATGAAAGACTTACTAATTGTCACAGGAATGACCTCTTCAGAGACTTTTTTTTTCCTGTAAGTCTCAAGCAAATTTCTCTTCTCTTACTCTATAAGGCAAATCACAGAAGATTTTCCTAAACTTCAAACTAAATAGTCCTGATACAAATAGAATCATGTGGGAAATTCCTATTATCTTCCATTTACTGGAAATTTCTGATTCTTCTTTGCTGAGACTCTTCAGGATGCTATGTACAGTCCTTTAACTCAATTGCAGAATTTATCCATAGATAAAGAACAAACAAACAAAAAAAATAACAGTAGTTAAAATACCTGCCATTGTAAAGGAGCACAAATAGTATACAATATTTTTTTATGATAAATTTTCCCTGAATAGTATTTATATGCAAAATACAGTCACTGCTAAAGATGTAAGAGCTGTTGGCTAGTCCCTCTGAGCCAACAGTTTGACCCTGCAATGAATTTTCCTTCTACAAATACTTGCATAAGTTGTTTCAGTATTTATTCATTTTAAGAATAATTCTATCTTTTGGTCTAAGCTTGCGGCAGACTGATCAGTTAAACTTAGCTGCTGGCCCACACAGCCCACTGGGGAACTTTATATGCTATCTTCTCAGCAATAGTGCTTGGTTTAAGCATCATTAGCAGTCGGTCGTAAGGGGCCATGTTCTTAGAGTAGGTAGTCTTCAGAGAGTCTCTGTGAAGCTCCAGGGCAAAAGTCTGGCTGCAGTGACAGCATGTAAGCAAAAACTCTCCAGCAAGCATAAACTTGTATCCCTTTTGCATGGGGCAAAGACCTGAGACCTCTCAGTTTCAGCCAAAAAGACAAATTTAATGGCAAACCCAACTTCTCTGCCTGCTATTGTCCTGTTGTCAGTGAAAGGCAGCTTTACTGTTCATTTGTCAGAAAACACAGCAATTAAACATTAAATTTAAAATTTATCCAGCTTTCTCTAACCCCCTTTTCTCTTCTTTGACCACCTAAGCTTGCAGTTGATACAGAACCAGTTACTGGCTTACAACAGTGGACATACATCCACATTAAATCCTTTCTAGAATGTGTATCCATATAACTGAACTCTGAAGGAAAAAAGTAACTTATAAAGTATCAGCAAGAATATATCCATGTTTCCCAAGAGAATAAAAAAAAAAAAAGAATCAGGATGAGGCATAAGACTTCTTGGCCAAGACATAGCCAGAAGTATTTAGCACCTCAGTGTGATAGCTGAAGATTCTTATTAACCATAATTATTGCAATATTAGTTTAATACAGATTTGTTATGAAATTTTAAGTGTTTGCTGTTGTCATCTTGCAACCATGTGATAAAAGCATTCAGTAAATGTGTTGCTTATTCTGTTTTCTGTTATTTAAAGAAAAATCCACAAGCCAGATGCATTATTTCATATGATGTATTATGTTGTGCCACTGTGATTTGCCAAACTAACAATTCCTTCATTGCATGTTGAACATGTCTGTTGTTAAACACCAGCTCTTGCCTGGCTACTTTCCACCATACTGTTTTTGTTAATTCTGTCCTTGGTCTGCTTCTTTTGTTGTTTGTTTTCTGTGCCTTCATTCTCAAAATGTCTTTAAGGCACTGCATTTACCTGCTGAAATAGAGTTATTCATCTTCTAAAGCCCATAGTATTCCCCAAGTCTATATATTTTTTTCCTCGTCTTCAGTGTTCCTCTGATTTAACTGTTCCATTTTGTTTTGACTTTTGATTATCCCAGGGTCCGATTGGTATGGATGGAAAGCTGGTAGGTGATTTGTTCAAAACCAGTGTAATTTAGGTCTTGCACATATTTCCTCTTTCCTTCCTTAATTACTCATGCTAGAATGTGTATTAATCACATATCGGCTTCCTTTGGCATAACTTATTTACACCTCAAGAGCATAGATTTTTAACAGAGTGCTGAAGAGCCACTTCAGTCTTTTGTGTCTATCCAAGGAAATGGAAATCAGCCATGCTATTCTTGTTTTCTCATCATTTTCTGCCTAGGTTAAATTGGAAGACAGATGTTCTTACTTGGGTGCTCTGTCCAGAGAATGCTCTACACGGACAGTTTCCTGGTACCTTTCAAAGAGCAAGATATTATTTCTGACCATATATCTGTGACTCTTGATGGTTTCTTTTGTCTTCATTTTTGTGTCTTAATTTCTCTGTCCTGATTTTGTTGGCTGATTAGATATGAACAGCCTCATATCTCATTTTAAATGCATTCATATACTATCCTGGATATTGTCTGGGGAGATGCTACTTGAATTAAGGCAGAAATAACCTTTAATTTCATACAGTGCATTTGTGAATGTATTTCTGTATGTATTTGTATATCTACATATTTGGGTCTATGAGCCTGGAAGTTTATGTTCCTAGCTCTTTAAAGATGAAAATAATGCAAAAGATGTGAAAATCCAGTTTTTTGTGATTTCTCATACTGTTGTTTTTGCTTCCTCTCTCTCTCTCCTTTTCCAGGACAGGTCTTTTCATTGATACCCTCAAAATCTTTTCTGTCCTTTCATCTACTACAAGCCTCATTTCCTTTGCACCCTCAACTTGTTAACTTGCAGTGTGAGCTTCCACTTTCTCCTCTTAAGACTTTTTCTTGTGCTCCTTGAGGTATCTTTCCACTGCTAAGTAACTTTTCTGCAGTGTTTGCAGCCTCCAGTCAATAAGCTTTTTCTTTAATCTCCTCTTATAGCAGATTAATAGCTTACCTGTTGACTTCAAGTAGACCTGGCTGCACCATACATCTTTTCTTTTTCTTTTAGTATCATTTACATATCAGAAGCTAATATTAGGTTAAATTGCTAGAAAGGCATTAACTGTCAACCATAGGAGACCTTCGATCATGATGATTAGAATAGGCTGCCAACCTCGATCCGTTTCTCTCCTTCAAAATAACACATTAATCAGGAAACAAGAATATAAAAGGGAAAATTGGTCTAAAGACTTTACTGAAACCATGACATGTTATGCAGCTATACCCACTGTAGTAATTCAGATTAACAATAAATAAATAAATAAGCAGCAAACAGTAATAGGCAATCAAGTGCATGAGCAATGATCCAGAGATTCAAAGCAGCATACACGAACACACCTGATTAGTCACTGTTGTTGGGATTGATCTGTACATGCATGCAAAGAACAGTAGGCAGTTGTTAGTTACAATCTATGAATCAATTTTACAGTTCATAAGAATAAAGAGATATTTATTAGAAAAAAATTACAGTAATGTTGACTTTTCAGTCTTGAAGAATATCTTCACCGTCTTTATTATCTAAAATTTAGAGAAATATTTCCAGCTAAAGCATTTTAATCCACAAGTAACATGCGATGGGAACAATTTGCACAGGAATAAACCAGGGTGACTTCAGCCATCCTGGAGCCCTTTTGGGAGCATGGGCATATTAATTGAGATTGAGCTTGCTCAGAGGAGTTGTAATATCAGATTGTATTCATGTTAGAGTGTTTTTTAATGAACACAAAAGTAATTCGCAGAGCTTTATTATAAAAAAGATCAGTAGTGTGATGCCTTTTTCTACCTGTACCCTTGTAAGCAGAGCAGATGAGTTTTATAATATAGTGCCTGCTGCATCCTCTGATTAGTGTGATTTACTGGATCCTTAGTGAGAAGAGGAAATTATACTGTAACTGCAGTAGCTAGTCAGGCAAGGAGCATGCAAAAATATTGAAGGATTAGAAAGAACTGAAAAAATAAAATGCAGAAAATAACTACCTTTGCTAATGCAAAGTTCCTTCCATACTCAAGGAGCTTCATAGCCAACAGGATAAAAAATTCCTGCTATGGCTACTTTTATATTCAACATCTACATTTACAGTTAAATGCAGGATGATTGCACTGTTGATAGCACATGTTAACTAAGAGTAATGAAAACTATTACATTCCCCATTATTTTACAGAGTTCTGTGTCACAATGAAAAACAATCGTCCTATAAAACTTCATTTTCTAGCTTTCCCCTCTCTGTATTGCAGATATGATAAAATAGTAATTATAAATGCACAATGACAGAAAGGCAAACTGGTAATGATGTTGAGACAGAGTAAAAAACACTTTCATGGGAGCATGATTCCATCTCTGACATTCAATTTAGGCTATGTTTGTGTTATGTGTATACTTCCTTTATATCATACATATGGCATGTACCATATGGACACTTAGTAGCCTATACATCTAAATGAGGTTAAAGAAGAGCAGTGCAGTTTTCAAATATTTTTCTTTAAATATATAAGTACTTTGTTTATATGCTTTCTACTGCTTTAAATCAACATTTTGTTGAAGCATTTTGGTCATTTTATACTTCAAGTTGGTTTTTGTTGTTTTGGGTTTTTTTTTAAATCTATGTCTTAGAGACAGTTTTTAATGGTTTGGTCAAAATTGCAACTTTAGATATATTTGTGAGACAAATGTTTTGCGAGTTTGTCTACAAAACTTTGTATGCATAGGTCTCAGTTTAGTTAATTTATACAAATTTATTGTACCAGCTGTCCGCTACTGCATAAGCAAGCAATTCCTCAGGATTTTAGGATCAGATATAGCATATAATAGCTTAAAACCTGCTGGGGTGGGAAGACTGAGATAAAGGCTGAGTGCTGAGCATATACCAATAGCCAGTTGTATTCATTAACCCAATGTGATGTACAACTTCATAGAATTGACCAATCTAGAAAACAGTAGGTCATATTAGAACTGGCAAACCACAGCCAGTACTTATTTGTGTCTGCAAATCTCTATAGCGCAATGTTGTTGTAAGGGACTAGCACAAAACTGCAGCACCTCAACAAAGAATGCTTTTAGGCTGCCTTCAGTGTAAGGATTAGGTAGCCACAATAAATCTGTATTTTACTATGATTTCTCTATAAAGAAATTTCTAATATTTTTTACATTAAAAAAATTAAAATTTTTCATGTGAATTAAAACATTTTCCTAATTTTTAGTTAAGTACAAAAAATCTTATAAGTTCCTAAAAAAAAGCATTAATCTTCAGATGCCCCCAACCCCTTCTTTAAAATCACACAGAATCACAGAATGATTGAGACCTCTGGAGGTCACCTGCTTTACCTTCTCTGCTCAAGAAGAGCCATCTATGGCAGGTTGGCCAGGATCATGTCCAGGCACCTTTTGAATATTTCCAGTGCTGCCTCCCTGGGCAACCTGTACTAGGGATGGGTAACCCTCACAGAAAAAACGTGTTTCTTGATGTTCAGATGGAAAAGTTTCAGCTCTCTGTATCAGTACCTTCTGGCTACAGTGACAAGGTTTTATGAGATTTCTAAGAAGTTTGGATGCTCAGTTTCTTTCAACAAAAGCAAACGTAGTTTCACTTCAGCTGAAATATTATTGGTGTCATAAAACACCAGAAGGCAAGCTAGCCCTAGGAGTTTTAAGAAATTTGCTCTTTATAGGGAGAAATATGCAAATACACAAATGCAAATCTGTTTTATAATGTCCCGTAGAGCTGATTGTCTGGGTGGTTGTAGTCCATAGTCACAGCTTTTATACCACTTTGTTACACAGTTGGGTTTTATTTATTTGCTTCATGCAAATAAAGTATAATGAGAGGGTTAGAATAAGTGATGACTTTCACTGGCTTTCCTAGGCTAGGGACCTCAGTCATAGGAAGTTGCTCTGTAAGGACTTGCAGCAACAAGAGATACATGCAACTCTTTAGTGCACAAAGGGTTCTTCTCCATTTGTCCAGGGTAGTACAAAGGTGATGTTGGTAAATTAAGGAGAGGAAATGTATCAGTTAACTCTTGGGTTGACTGACAAGGGTTAATCTACTCCAAATACTGGCTTAAATATCGGTGTAATACTTGGTTAAAACTGTGGTGCTTACAACAACAAAAAGGCTGTTGTTTGGCTAACAATGTGTTCCTTCACTTTTTAGAGTTTGTCCATTTGATAGACAGCAATTAGCACCTCCTTGAAACATGGAGATGTTGAAACATAGAATGGTTACTGCTGGAAAGGACCTTAAGATCATCTAGTTCCGTTCCTTCTGCCATGGGCAGGGGTCACCTCCCACTAGACCAGGTTGCTTCTAAATCAGTTCAGCATCTGTGGATCCTTTCTTACTTGAGAATGATTAAATTAGGTCTTTCTTAACTGGTCTATAATCTAAACAATTAAGTTCTCAAATGCAAGTTTAATGATGTGTTATTGTAATTTAATTTTGGAGTGACTTAATTGCAAGAAAATTCATCAGATTGAATTAAAACATTCAAGTTCAATGTAGATATAGGAGTCAATATAGATTTAAGATTGAAGAGTTTGACTTCAGTACAATTATTGGATTATTTTGTTATCTCCTTATTAGAGAGTACTGTAACTATTTGCTACTATTTAAGGAATTAATCCTTGTCATAACTTTTCATAACCTTATCTTTTCTTGTTTTTCAGGGTCAACCTGGTCCTCAAGTAAGTGCCATTTTATTTTCCTACAAAGTTAGAGCTAAATATAAAGCTCACTGAACTCAGGCCATCAACAAAGTATTTTAATGGACTTATTTAAAACCTACTGTAGTAAGCTAGAAACCATTGCATAATTCAGTAAGGCAAATATTTCCCAATATAGGCCTCCCCCTAGGGCTGTCTGAGTTCCCTCAGCTGTTTGACCAGATGGTGGGGTTAACAATGTTACATTTACACTGTGAATAAAGCAAATCTCTTAACTATGGCTTGAAACTTTGCCACCTAACTTTAAAGCAAGATAAAATAACTTAGCAAATGTGTAGCAAATGTAATACTTCAACTGCTTATTAATCACATGCTAATAAAGTTGTTATAATCCATGCAGCCCTCAGTTATTTTAAATATTGCACTGCTTGCTATTTTGATTAATTATATATGCTGCTTTGAATTCATTCTGCTTTATTTAAGAATAGTAGAATTTTGTCTTGTGAGCTGGAATTGAAGATGTGGAAATCTAGGGATCTAACTTCAGTTTTAAGGTAGAAATAGACCAGCAGAAAGGAAACATTAGGTATAGCAAAAGTTACACACAATTTTTCTGAGCCAAAGAGTGGCATGGGAGTGTGGAAGAGCAAGGGGGAAAAGAAATAAAATAAAAGCCAATACCAAAGCCAAACTTTTGGCATTTGAAAAATGCTACCTTTTTGTGTATTTAAGATGCATTATGAGAAGTAAACTCTGGTAACTCTGGTCTCTGGTACCATCTTAGCACAGGTATGTTGCCTGAAACAGGATTTTTGTCAGTGCCTTTTGTATTTCAAAATCATATTTGCAAGTCAAAGCTTTACATTGGCTGATAATTTTTTTAAGTTAGGATTTTCTTTATGGGAAGCAAACTTGGGGGGGGAAGGGGGAAGAAGGTTTGTTTGTTTCTAATTGTAATTTTCTGCTGAAAGATAGTTTCTGTTATAGACTCTCATCCCACTCAGTTTGATTGCCTAGTACCCTTGCAGTTCCAGCCTCCATTTAATAGTATTACATAGGCAGTATGATATTTGAAATGTCCACCGCCCCATNGGGGGGGAGAGGGGAAGAAGGTTTGTTTGTTTCTAATTGTAATTTTCTGCTGAAAGATAGTTTCTGTTATAGACTCTCATCCCACTCAGTTTGATTGCCTAGTACCCTTGCAGTTCCAGCCTCCATTTAATAGTATTACATAGGCAGTATGATATTTGAAATGTCCACCGCCCCATAGTGCTTATGTTTCATAGTAGACTCTCAATGTGTGGCCTATACAGAGTTCTTCAACCTCTATGCTGCTGGCAGTCAATAAGGAGATTGTAATTCTGTGTGGCACTCTTGCTCTGAACGAGCTGTGTTGGGGACCTGAGGCTGTTAATTGAACCTGTGGGCTGCCCTTTAGTTGATGTTGACTTGTGCTGCCACCCATGTCTTTCCCCTCTGGGTTTAGACCCCCACATTTCAGTTGCTTGGAGTGTCTCTTGTTTAATGCTTGTAAACAGCTTCTCAGTCCTTGGAGCTCATATCTCTACATGAAATGCCCTGAGGTAGCTGTAGGCAAAGAACCACAATGGAGATGACAGCACTCAGTGCTGTTCCAAGGGCAGATTAACATAGAAATCTGGTCATGATTGTAGGAGAAATGTAGTGCAAACCATAGGAAAAACTCTGTAACTCATCTCCCCCAATTTTATTAACTTCTCTGTGTCCCAAATGATTATACAGAAAACAGGTACAAGGTACTAGGACCCACAAGACTTAGGATGAGAATTCTTACACCCTAACTTCAGTAGTTTCTCCTAGTGGAAATGCTCATCTCTGTGTCATTGCCATTCTTCTGAGTATCACTTATCATTATTCTTGATACTGGCTTTTCCTCCTTTTCAGCTCGAGATGCTGTTACTGTGGCAGGAAGATAACTATGTGCTCATTCATTTTGACTGGCTGGTTGAGCTCCTGAATAATACTTGCAAGGGCACTGATGGGGAAGTCATAACAGCATGAAACAGTGTAGGATTCAGCTTTAGATCAAGATGTCTCAGCCAAGGAGCTTGTGTGTAGGTGTTGACATGTGATGTGTCTTAGCACTCCTTGCAGCCATTGAGGGTTGAGTCAATACTCAGTGCACCTAGTGGCCTCTTCAGCCTAGGGCTCCATTACATTGCCTGCATGCTGGTGTTTATTGCTGCATGAGATGATTCAGGGTCTTCAGCCTAGCTTCTGTTTGTTGTATGTGCAAGGGAGAGTCTGTGTTGAATCGTTGTTGTACCTGTCAGTCATGTGCAGCTGTTTTGGATACCTAAGGAACATCTCACATGACATTAGTTGTAGACATTTGTGCCTCTTAATTCCAGATTTTGATTATAGGCAGCTACCAAATCAAATAACCATTCTGCTGAGTTGCTTTCTAGCCTGTTGATATCTACGTGTCTTATGCAACTACACGTAGGCTGTGCACTTAGATGTGGTTCCTCTTAAGCTGAAGCCCAGATCCAGATAACTTTAGGAGATGGCACTTTTAAAATGTTGAAAGCTGTGGTTGAAAAAATCTTGAGATTATTAAAAATTATTTTTGAAGTGCCAACAGAAACCAGAATGTGTTCACATCCGGATAAAACAAGTAAAACCCCCTCAGTTTCTCATGAAAAAAGAAATAAAGAATTTCAGCCACCTGGGATTGTCAGTAATTTTCCCAGTCTTACCTGTGTCCATGTGAAATCCAAAATGAAAGGTATTGGTCGATTTGGTTGGTGAGTAAAGGCTTCCTGGTTTCAAAGATAAGAATTGCTATGCTGACAAAAGCACCACTTAGAAAGTTTTTGATGTCATAGCTATGTTAGTCCAAAGTGAGATCAAAGATAAATTCTAATGCTTTTTATACTTAGTGTTTTATTAGCACCTATTCTTTTTTGCTATGGTTTTCAAAAAGTAAATCACCCAATACATGCATAATTACTGGGGTCAAATATAAATTCATAACAGATCAGTAACACCTCCTATCTTTTTATCTTTAAATTTTTAATGCTTTTCCTCAAAAATGTACTGCAAAAGGTAATTTTGCTTCATATTTTCTTGGTTTAAGTAAAAAGAAGCTTTATTACAACCCACAAGCTTTGTTTCTTTAGAAAAATCTCATGGTTCTGTTGTATCTCTGAAAGGTAAATACCACAATCAATAACTAAATTTCTAGAATAACCTTTAAAAAATACGGTGCTTTCTTATGATTTTAGTTGCCTCTTAGAAAGAAAGCTGTTTTAAATACCATGTAAACTGAGTTCCTTTGTAGAAGAGCAAGTAATAAAAATCTTCATTTTTTTGTTGAAACTTAAATGCTGCATTTTGAGTGACCTCAAAGAGTACCTGCTTTCTTTTGTTTGGAATTTAAATATGTACTTAGATTAACCTGAACTACAAAAGTTTACTTTGCCAATAAATCTATACAACCAGATTTTGCACATACATCTCCTGTTTAAAAAAATAAAGGAAATATTCATGTTTGTCAAAGGACAGACTTTAGTTTCTAAAGTAAATTCTGTATGGAATGTACTATCTGGGTATAGACAGAAAGCTTGTTATTTTTAACTTTTTTGTTGCTTAGAAGTAGAACTCATATAAACATTAGAAAACAGTGCAGTTAGTATTATGGTGAAGGAAGATAAAATGATCCTTTACAAAATCCTGCTGAACTAAAACTGCTAACAACTATAAATGTGAGGCTGAGTGGTGTTTTGGTGTGACTTTGTCTCAGCCAACTGTTCTTTGTGGCACTATGTTCTCGCTGGCCTGTCTCTGGTATAACATACTTTTTGTCTTTTATGGCAGGATACATGATCACTCTCTGTGCGGGACTTTGAGATACAGCATCTGCATAGATGCTTCTCCCTTCTCTTTGGCACCCATTCAAGTCTGCATTAGAAATTGACAAAATGCTAATGATTGATACTCGTTTTAATGAGATTCTTGTTTTCCTGTATGTGACATGTCTGTGGAAGTGATGCTTTTTCGTTCTGAAGTTTTCTAGTGTTGTGTGCATGATAAAGGGTTACCACAGCAGTTCTGGTGACAAACGTATGTGTGTGTCTTTTTCACCATTGAGCTTCAGGGTGACTGGAGTATTTTTACTTTTGAATGGTAGAGATTCTGATTCATGGTTATACAGGCTACTACTGGCTCTGGTGCTGTCAACAGAACTGGTGGGAACCATTTTAAATCTTAGTTTTCTGGTTTTTGTCAAAGATTGAGAAAAACAGTAGGACATAGGGCATAGTTTTGAGCTGGTTTAGATGGCAGCAGTGTACGTAAGAGATTTGTTTAACACTTCCTATAAAACAGTGTGATGGTAGGGAGAATCCTAGGCCTCAGGAATAAAACTGAGTATCTGACAGAAGGATGAGTGGGAAGGGGTTGTCTAAATAAAATGTATTTTACGTCCTCATAAGTTTCCCTTTCAGCTTTGGTAGTTTGGATAGGCAGCTGCATTCCAAGATCTGTTTAATATTCCTCTCAGTTAATACATGCTGTTCAGTACTGGGGCAGTTGATAAGGTCAAGTGATCATGTTTTGGTGGCTATTTAAACTATTGGCAAGGTACATAATATGTCCTATTGCCTAACACTGCAAAGTGGTCTCTACCTGTCAGACTGTCGGAGTTGGACATGCTTCTTTTGTTCTGATCTCCATAAATTGAGGTGTAAGCTCAGTGCTCCTTGTTCCTAGCAGTTTGCATTTAGGATTGCCTCTCTGCTTATGTGGAGAAGGCAAGAAGTATGCTTACAAAGGACAGATTCAGCATCAGGCTGGAGAAATAGTTTATCATATTGAGATACACAGTAGTTGTATACAGGCCATCAGCTGTTCACACTTTAAAGAATGATGTTGTGGGGTGTTTCTCCTTCTAGCAGCTGATACCTTAAGCTCCTGTGTAAGCTTCTGATCTTGCTGAAGGATTGTATGACTGATTTCAATATACACATGCTAGTCTGCTTTTGAGTTATGAGTTGCAGTTCAAATTTTGCTATCAAACTTTAATAGTTTGTTAACAAAAAACAGGTAGAGCAACTCAAATTTTTCTTTTCTAGGTAAATTTGAAGTGATGCTCTCTTTGGTTTTTGTATTTGTGTGTGTGTACACATTTTTCAAGATGCCATCAGGCTGTCATTTTCTACTGTCATTTTCTACTGTCATCAAGTCCAAAATAAGTAGTCATACATATGCAAATGAAAATAAGATTAGGCTTAGCCTATATATTTCTATATAGCAGTAGGAATAAATGTAGTGCCTTTTACAGTCTCATTTAATGATATAGGTAAATATAGGAAGATAGCCAAATACAGTATGTAAAAGTCTGTTTCTTACTTGCATATGTGCCAATACAAAATACTTGCTTCCATTGCTGCTAATAACAATTTACTTTTAACCGTAAGATCAGAAATTAATCTAAACTGAGGGCATCATATAAACAAGCTCATACTAAGTTTCATATGTATTAATAAACAGCTTTACCATTTGCTTACCATTTTTTATTCTATCTAAAGCTGTAGTAGAAATCCTGAATGCTACTGAAATTGTGCAACCTTTTTAGGAAACACTCAGCCCATACTGACTTGTGAACATGAGGAAACAAATGCTATCATTATGGCTTTTCATTCTATGTTAGTTGCCAAACTGAACCACAACAGAGAATTTAGGAGGAGAGATAACGCTTGAAAATTTTTGTTTACTGTCTGATGAGTACATAAATGTTAATGACACAAAAGATGCAAGAAATGTATCTTTCCAGAAGGAATTAATATTTTTAATTTTTAAAGTATGTTGCTTTCTCAGTTTCATATGCAATAAAGCAGAAGTTAATTTTGTTAAAAGGAACTGACAAAAACAACAATAAGCACTTTTAAAACATAAAACACTTCAGTTTCTCCTGATAGACATATGTGCATGAGTAAACCAGGGTAGCTGTGAACATCAAATGCTGCCATTAGAGGACTCTTTGCTTTGTGAAGAAGAGAACACAGAATTGGAGAATTAAGAGCAAATTTTACCAAGACTAAGGAAGCACCAGACATAATTTAAAAAGGCTGAGGAGATTATGTTCCAGGCATCAACAAGCAAGGTTCTTGTAGCATGGGATATTGTGCTCTGTTTCCAACATGTTTTTCTACTTGTTTTTTTCTACCCTTTTGCCAGGATTTTCGAAGAAGCCCCTAATGGCAGATTAATGACTTCCCTACAGTACCTTGCTATGTGAACTTAGTTGGGGATAATCAAATTTGTTAGAACTCTGTTCATCTAATGTCAGACACTCAAAGCAAAGGCCCTACCCAAACTGTGCTACTGTGCTCTTTTACCTACTCTGATAGGCACGCTTTTGAGTTACAATTTCAGCAGCTATCACTGGGAATCTTGTGCTGAAATAGTAAGATATTTTAATGTTCCACAGCATTTCCTGAAACTGGTAATTTATTTCTGATTTTATTATCTGATTCCAAAAAGTATCAGGTTTGAAATCTTTTAACAATTTTCAAATCATTGTAGGTTTTGATTTTCAACAGACACAAAAATAAGAATATTTATTTTACAGAATCTGTGAAAAGGGCTCTTCATGCAAGGTAATGTTAGCTCTGGATGCTCTTATGAAATAAATTCCATTATGGAGGCAGCTGCTACTAAACCTCCCTCCAGAATAGCTGTGATTAATATAGGGAGAAGGCTTGGAAGAGGGGTTCTTGGAACAGCTTTTTTGACCCAAAATTATGAGAAGTTGATCCCCTCATTTCATTGTTCACATAGTGACTATTTCTGGTACTGTCACTTGGAAAACACAAGTCCTAGGATAAACACCACCACCACCACCACCCCCCCCAGTATATAAAACAACTAATATATAAAACTCTAGAAGAGAACATGAAGGACAACTTTCTATTTGTAGAGTGTTACCAACTTTTCTTTGTGTTGGTATCATTAATTTCTGAAAAGAATTGATTTCCTTTTAATAAAATAAACATGAAGGTCTGATTCACTCATTACATATGCTAGCATAAATGTTATGGGGAATCACACATTAACATTCCACCTTTTCATCTAGAATTTGCAGCTGTCACTGGGGCATAGATCTTCTAACAGCAAGTGAGGAACTGTGAAGCAAAAATTACTTGTAAGCCTTAATTTGGCATAGCATTGCTTAGCTTAATAGAGTACATCTGAGTACAAAAAAGCAATGGCAAGTCTATTACTATGGTTCCATTATGAGATGTACAAAAAGTTGTTAAAATATAATTAAGAACTCTGAAATACTTCTTGTATTCCTAAACAATTTATCAAATGACCTTTCCATTTTCTTAATACTATTCCACAGATGGCAGAAATATTCTAGTGTGTTTTGTGTTTTATTAGGAATTATGTCAAAGCAAAGAATTGTACTGTACACAGGAATATTATATAGATTTTACTATCCTGCTGCACATGTTTTTAATTTGATATTAAACTCCTACTGTCTTATTGTTTTTACTGATCCTTATGCTTTATTTCGGCTTTGAATTCCGGTCCAATTTGTTGCAGATCCCAGCAGTTTCACTAGTTTTTTAAAAAAACAATAATTAATTGATTTTAAAAAAAAATGCATATTTCAACAAACTTACAGTGACTTAAAGATAATGCTGTGATATCTAAGACCTGAGTCTTTCCCAACATTTTCACAAAATCAGTTTTCTTCATCACCCATTATCAGTCCAGAGCCTCAGTGTCTTTCTGTGTTGGAAGCTTGGAAGTCTTGCTAACTAGAGAAAACCTGGAGAATTTGGATATCAGGCTGTCAGATAGAAGCTTCAAAATCTGTATTTTCCATTATAAAGCGTCACTTTTGTCAATTGAGATTTCCCTTTAAGCAACCTTACAAGTAAACGGTCATGTAAGTAAGAAGAAATGCTTCAGGTTCTTTATATTGAATTGGTGCTGGCATGAGGAGCTGTAATGATGTGCTATTCTTTCCTGTAAGTATGAGACAAGTTTGGCAGAGAGAAAGAAAAAAAATAGAAAATGCAGAGTGTTTTCTGTACTGCCAGTAATGTTATTAATGAGCATGGCATGGAAGTGTCCATTCTGTTTGTGAGCTTTAATCCCAGAATTCTATGTTTAAAACGTTTTGGCTGTCCCTGTAACAATATAAGAGTTCCTAATAATCTTTTATTGCTGAGATCCATCAGTAACATACAAGAATTTTGAGCTGCTGAGAAACATGTAAGAGAGTCACGTATTTTCAGAAATGCAATCCAGTTATATTGCACAGTATGTCTGTTAGTGATCATTTGCCAAAAAGAATGACTATCCATTTAAGTATACATATACATATGTGTGTAATTTCCCCTGAAGATGTTCTGAATTTTGTAGACCAAACTATTAGTCTTGAGGAAAAATCTGTTTTGTTTTTAATAAACTTTATTTTATCTTAAATTGCTTCCTGTATAAAGATGTTGCCAGCCTTAAAGGTTACAAAAATATCTTCAGTCATCCCACTTTTATATATGCCTATGTATAAAACTATGTGTATGTTTGTAGTTGATATAAAAATTCCTTTCCATTTATCCAGTGTTTCAACTCAAACTTTTCAAATCTGAACAGTTCTCAAAATAGATCTATGAATTATGTCATTGTAGTTTTTCCCTGTTGTAGATTAAGAAATTGAGGAAGGTAAATGAAAGGTTTAGTTTTTCTACTAGCATTTGTTTGTCTTATTGTACACTATTTTTATGTTCTTTTATACTCATTGACTTTGAATAATTTAATCTGTGATTAAGGGTTGACGCATCCCCATCAAGAGTGGAGTTATGACTTAGAGTGTCAAGTCTTTGCCTCTTTTAGCAATGACTTGCAGCTAGGATAGTTTGGAGACATTTGCAGTAGCCTAGTACTTAAGAGTTGCCTGAGATAGATTTGTGCAATGTAGCTTTTATCATTACTTTTGTCAGGCAGTTCTTGTGAAAAGGCTCTTTTGGGTACCAATGGGAGCCTCAAATGCACAGAAACTCTTCAAGGGACTATAGGACGTGAAAGGGAGTGTGAAGGTGGAGGGAAAGAAAAGAAATAAGGATGAGATTGTCAGAGAAATATACATTCATATTTCACTAAAATATGTTTTTCCCAAGCATTGCTATATTCTCAAGTTTAAAAAGTTACCTAGGTTGCTCTTTATCTGTGGAGGTTATACTGCAGTCTCAGAAGCCTTTCCCTTGGGCTATATTTTATGTGGCTATGGCTTTATACTAATATTTCATGAAAAATATTTCATTTTCTTTTAACCATTCATGATTTAAGTAATCTAACACAGTAGCATTTCATAGTAGAATTTGCAGACAACACTAAAAGAATATGTAAATCTTTCTTTGGCATTCTACTGCCTTGAAAGAGCAAATGTATCCAGTAGTGAGTAGTAAAGTTTGGAAAATTAGAAACAGTGTATGTACAGGATGCCATGCTTTTTAAATGCTGAATGCAACTTAGGTACCAGCTGCTGAAACACATGTGGATTCAGCTCAGTAATGAATAGTAAATGCAAAAATAGTAAATATTTTTTCTTTCTATTTTTTTTTCCTTGAATTGACTTACTTTTATTTCACTGGCTGCCATGTTTTGAATCTAGTCCTTATTTCAAGTAGATGAACAGAGTTCAGGTTTGCAATCATTTGGTTTTGTGTGGTTATGATGTTTTTGTAGAGCTGTATCTTATGCAACACTTGTTAATGAAGTACATAAATCTTCTCCTTGACCTAGTTGCCTATCAAAGGAGGATCAGCCTGGTAGATATTTGTATGTTATTTCTCTGCACATTAGTAGTGGAGGCAGTAAAGTTGAAAGATCCAGAAGGCTTAGGGAGTTTGGAAGACATATATCAGTGACCACTGGTTCTTCCCTTGTAGGTAGTGACTGACAGTGGTGAATCTCCATTGGTCTGAAATCCTCATCTTCCCTTGATTTCTTCCGTTGTCCATTTTCTTCAAAATATTTGAAGTTCAGGCTGTTATCCTCATCAAAAATGTTAAGTCAAACAAAAAAGACCATATGGGTAAAGGACGCTGTCATTTCAGTCAAATTATCTACCAGGCTACTAAGTAATCAGGGAAGCACCAGAGGTGTTTGAATTACAGAAGCCACTATTCAAGCTTTAGGTAAAAAATTACTGAAATCCTAGAATGTGAACTACTGCTTCTAAAAATAACAGGAAGTCAACTCGCAGTGAGGAGCTGTTTTCTTGCTAAGCTTCTAGGAATAAATGAGAGAGCTGGCCTCTGGATAAAAATCTACCAAAGGAAGTATAAAAAATATTTAATGGTGTATTTTTTATCTCAAAAATCTGCAAAAAAGATTTTATGAGTTTGATTGACAGGAGGTGGAATTTTTTATTTTCAATTTCTATTGTGCTGGGAAAGAAAGCCAGAATGTACTTCCATGATCCCTGCAGTTTTATAAGCCCTAAATTCCACCAGACTATGTTGGTCTTCCTTTTAAGTCTTTTTCTTATTTTTTGTTATTGTTTTTCCCAAGTTCTCATTTGATTTGGGATCTTACTAATTGCTTCTATAAAGTAGAGCATTTTGGTCAGGTTCAAAGCATCAGTTTAGACAGGGGGCCAGAAGATTATCAGGCTTTTTGAGCAAAATAGCTCTGTATTTGTACAGTTTGCTTATTGGCTGCTTACTGGTACAGTCCTCATGAGTGAATGTAGACAAATCCTCTGGAGCAGTACTGTGCCATTGTTATTCTAATAAATAGGGATAATTGGAAGTTTAAAAAGAGCTAGTTGTTTTTTCTCTTTTCTTTCAAAGCCCCTTTAAAGTTCAATACAAAATAAAAGGTGTGAAGTCTGTGGCAATAGAAATCTGTTTAGAGCTATAACTTCTTTGCTGCTTCAGTAGTTTGACACAACAATAAATGCAGTTCTTCTGAGGAAAAGGTGAAGCAATTCACCTTGAAAACTCTTTGTGCTCTAATTCTTTTTAATGTAAAATTGAAAGCAGCCCTTCATTCTTCTTGTCTTCCAAACATGCTTTTTATAGTTGTTTAATTCATTGTTCCTTGAATTTCTCTGGCATCATTTATGGTGGCTGAATTGAATATTTATTAATGAAAGTAGAACTCTAGTCAACTGCACTTTCTTTTCCTACCACATCTTATGAAATAATAAATCCTACCAAGAACCCTATGACTTATAAGAAACAAGATTTGTCTATTCCACAGCTACCATGTTATATATTAATTTTTGTGCCACTCATGACAACTAATATTGTCAATGCTAATACAGAAATACAGTATTGTTTTTAAATTCTGCCAGTTTACACATGCGACACATGTGAAGCCATACACACATATATATTCCTGTTGGAGAGGATATAAGAGAGATACATAAATAATCTGCTGTATTGTAGTCTAGTATAGAATGGAGTGGGACTCTAAGTATTTATTCTTCAAGCAGCAAAAGGAAGAAGAAGAAGTAATAGGGATGTTTTGTGAATGTAAAGGAATGCAGAACAGCCTACCTGAGGTACCAGAGTATGAGGAGTTAATCTCAAATCATGCTCTACATTTTAGCAGGTCATGTTGTGATAGGACAAGGGATAATTTTAAAGCTAAAAGAGGGTAGAGTTAGGCAGAATATAAGGAAAAAATTTTTTATAATGAGGGTGGTGAAACACTGGATCAGAATGCTCAGAGAGGTGGTGAATGCGCCATCCCTGGAGACATTTAAGGCCAGGCTGGATATGTTTCTGAGCAACCTGATCTAATTAAAGATGTACCTGCTTACTGCAAGGAGGGGTTGGACTAGATGACCCTGAAAGGTCTCTTCCAACCCAAACTATTCTATAAACCTAAAACAGCATGTGATGCTTTTTTGAGTCTCAGGTGGACATGCAATGAGACAGGGATCTGCTGGAAGATTGGTGGAAAAGAAGGAAGCATGAACCAGTCTGTATCAAAGAATTATCTTATTTTTGGTATGTTTTATAAACCAGGTATTAAACACTGAAACTGACATTTTGTTACACTGTCCTTAAAAAAAATATTTTAAAAATCACAGATTGAACTCTAAAAAATCCTGAGGGTGGTTTGGAAATAGTAAATGTAGCAGTAATAGTAGAAAAGCTCACTGTTCTTTCTGGTTTAGTTTTGCTTCTGTAGGGCACACATCAGTTGTATTTTCATATAATTTCTGAGCACTGGACAAAAATTTGCATGTTTCTGTCTTTTTGAGGTAATTATGTGTTTGCACCTTCCTTGCACCTATAGTGTTACTGAAAACAGAAACTCTGGATGTTTTCTTCTAAAATGCGAGACTTAGCATTAGATTTTCTCATGTCTGCTTTTATGTGCTGTTTTGCATGTTTGGTAGAGTAAGATTTCCTTTGTGGTGTTTTTGTACAGTATTGTGTCAAAACTCTAACATCATCAATAAATTTCTGCTTACCTAGCAAGCAGGAGAATAGGAAGGTGCACTGTAGACAGGGCAATTAGGGTTTAGATTCAGGAAATACATGTATTACAGTGCATTGAGTTGTATGTGGTGGTCAGGAGGCTTTTGACTACCAGGAGCCATTTTCTTATGTTTAATAATGAGACAAATTTTTCTGTCACCATATCTTTGGTCTTACTAGCATTCTAGTAACCAGCTACTAGATTCACAAGAAACTTAACAATTGATTCAGTTTATAATTTTTGCTTAAATTCATTCGTGGCAGTAATAAAGATGATCCTTGATTTGTGATCCATTGCTCAGGCAATGGGTACATAGTCATACTGTCCGTACCATGGAATCTTTACAAGACTATTTGTGTTGAATTTGTAGATTTTCAAAGAAAAACGTTGTGTTTGTCTGTAGAAGGGGAGGGAAAAGTGAGGGGATAGCATTATTGATTAATCAAAGAAATCAAGTATATCAGAGAAAGGAAGAGATCTCCTCTTGGAGGTTCTTGCTCAGACACTGAGCCTTATGCTTCTTCCTGCATACTGAATTAGTCAGCAGTGACCCCTTTGCAGCTTGTGATGAAATCTGCTGATATTTGGAAGCAACATTATAAAATTTGAAAAAGTATACTATCCCAATCTCAGCAAAAGCATTGCATGAGAAATGAATACATAAATTACAGTCTAAATGCTTTATTGATGCATTCTGGGTAGATTGTGTTCTTTTGCCTGCAGCTTATTGAATTTGTCTGATCTATGTGTTGGCATAAATCACTGACTTCTGAATATGGTTGTATCAATTTATGGCAGGATTCACTTACAATTTACTTATTGATGTGAATGTTAACTGAGCTGTTTATCTAGATTGTTATATATATCAATTTAATGTTTCTCATTACTTCCATTTACATAATGTTTATTAAGTCAGGCACAGTATTGTGTCAAATATTCAGATTTCCTTTTCTCTGCCTTGAATATTGTAACAAAAACTTGAGAATATAAGGGAAGCAAAGGAAAGATTATGAAGAGACTTTTGGGTGTTGGGTTGGGGTTTTTTTTCTTCGTTGAAGTTTTAACCATAAGTCAGTCATATCCCAGGGGAAGAATAAAATATGTAAAATAAAATTTTAGTGGTAGAAGCTGTTCAGATTTGCTGGAAATTCTTGTGAGTGCTTTTAAGATTGATGCAAGGTGAGATTTTTGCATTGTAAGCTAGTGTATGCACACACTGTCTGAAAACATGGCCGAGTTCAGCAAACGCTAAAAACACATTGCTGAGTAGTTCAGGGCTTGCACAGTGGATGCAAGACTAAAGTAAGGATGGGAGCTTGGAAATAGTATTGTGTTTCATAATACTCTGTGCAACCTCTTATCTTATGATTCAGCATATCTGATTCTAATATTTTGCGGTTAACTATAGGTTGGATTTAGGATTGTTGTTCCAGCAGGAAATTGTAATTTGTGAAAATCATGAGCCAAATTTCAAAGATATATAAGGTCAGACTTTTGTAACTGAATACTTTTTTGTTATGTGCTAAAACCACCTCTTGCCCTCAAAATAAACTGTATGAATTGAATTAACTTTGGCAATGTATGGCATGTCATTTAGTTGTGAAAATATGATTAAACTAAGTTGGCAAATTAGTTTCCATTTTGAATTTGTCTGAATGACATTGGACTGTTTTGCTTTTCTGCTTGTCTCAATTAGGCTGCTATTCCCTTACACTGGCAGCTATACTCTTGTTGTGGATACTATAGCTGCTAGTAGGGATGAATGCATTGTATGCTGTTTTATCCCAAATGAAAATGAAGGCTGAACCTTGCAAGTTATATTCAGTCCTCTAGCTTCTAGGTTGCCTTAAATTATGGCTTTTGTGGTTGAAATATAGAAAAGCAGTGGCTGTGTCTAATGGCTTATTATTAACTGGCTTCTGTGGAAGCTGTCTGATAGGACTGGCAGAGTTTGACATCAGAGGTTCCTTAGGAACCTTGAAGGTGAATAATCCTACTGGGATCTGGGACAGTCCAACTGATTCTGCTTGGTTATCATGTTATGCCAGGCACTGGCAGGTCCTTTTTGCAGTGGAATCATACAGGTTGCCTAACATTTCACTGAAAATCTGGATACCTGTGTCCTGACTTTGAAGGTTTCTACAGAACCTAGAAATATTGCTGTTTCTTTGAACCCCTTCCTGAGAATCTCATACTGTTTTCAGTTCTCCTCTGTAAGATGCTTGGAGAGTTTTGGTGAAATCATGGTAGACCTGTCTGTATTACGGTTAAAGGCAATAGGGATATAAAGAGAACATAACTATAAGAGAATTAAGATGATTTTGAATGTTTGCAAAACCAATATAAATCAAACATTGACTTTTTAAGAGGTCATCTGAACATAATGTTTCCAAAACTGTAAAGGTGGCAATGGCCACAAGGGTGGATACAAAATCAACAGATTTCTGACAATGAATTATAAAATGCCTGCTGTGCAGAAAATCATGCTGATCACAGTTATTCATAAGGGGGATTGTTTTCTGAACGAAAACCACAAGGATTGGTCTCATGTTTTGCAGCACTGCATTCACTTGCTCTTCTGTTCCTTGTACCCATATTCATAATAATGTAAGGACTTCATCAGAAAATGGAAATGGGGATTTTAATAGCCAAAAAAAAAAGTCACCTGCCAGTAATCTTGAACATGGCTGTTGAGTGGATTTGACCTTGATTTCAGCTTTGTTCTTGGCTGGCAGGTGCCTGGAGGCCTTTTGGTCTGCCTTAGAAGAACTTGTTTTAGAACAGTAGTATTTGTCGCCTAATTATTAATGCAGATATTGCATGTGTTTGTGATTTACAAGGCTTTGCTTATGTGAAACAGGCTATAAACTCTCCTTGGAAATGTATAGTAGTCTGGAGTAGATAATTACACTTTGAGAAAAGAGCCTCTGTTTCCAGTGAAAACACTGTAAAGTTATTTCAGAAATGCTCTGACCTCAGACGTTTCATATAACTTACACAAAATGCTTTCACATTTGTGCAGCAGCTAACGGCTTGATCTCTGCAATCTCATAAATGAAAGCACAGAAGTCTCCCTGGGAAAAAAGCAGGATGTCTATGCTGTGGCCTACAAAGCTAGTGTTATTTTACTCACTCTGTTCTTTGTGTCTAGACCCTTAAACAGAAGAAACCTTGCCCTCCTTTAAACAAATCTTTCTCCCAATCACACCCCACCCCCGCAAACCCAGCTTTCCCTCAGATTTTTCTTTCTCCCTGCCTCCGCTCAGTGTACACACACTAATAAATCCTGCAGTAAAAACCTTGGGAGAATTTCTCAGCATAAATGGAAAGAAGATGTCAAAGGCTGAGGATAGGAATTTTCTTTTTAATGTTGCAAAAACAATAGAGAACAATTGAAACAATGAGGGAAGAGCCAGAGATGGGTGAACAAGCCATGACAGAATTGCATTAGTTTTATTTCACTGAAACCCCACTGGTTCTATTCACTAGCATCCAGAAGAGCTATTTTTGCTTGCAATTCCTTCTTTGTTTTTCAAGACTCTTGGTAGAAAGCAAAAACATTGCAAATACAAGTGCAGAGAGAATTGTTCACACCTGTGAGAATGTTCACACTAGGAATGCACTTGTGGCCTCTTTAAAAGCTGTTTTTAACTTCTGGTACAATAAAGTTGTCAGATAATGATGAAGAATTTGTATGAAAGATTTGTGTGCTGGAAGGATGACTTCATAGAGAATAGTGCGTCACACCAGGGGAGAGCAAACACCAAGCAGTCATAGTTGCTGGCTTTGTCCAATAGAAAGAAATTAAAAGAAAACCTTGAATTTCTGAATATGATGTGGACAAGCAGTTTTAAGAAAACTCTGCACAGAAAAAGAAGAAAAAAATTGAGATATGTGACTTGGTCTTATAATAAATGTGTTTGGGTATGGATTGCTCTTTCAGAGAATTCTTAACAGAAGATACATGAGGGTGAGGCAGGGACCACTTCTGAAGGTGTAAACAGCTGAGCATATTGCCAGCAGTTATACCAGGAAGATGATTTTGTAGCCCCCTCAGATCTGCTGGCTGAATCTCATGTGAGCATGCTCTGTCTTGTTTCTGTTCCAATGAGCCAGCTTCGTTCAGGAAGCTGATGCAGTCTCTGCTGTCTTAGTTTGGTACCAGCTGACAGAGCTGTGGTAGGCATGCCTCAGAAAAGCTGTGAGCCAAAACCCATCAGAAGTAGGGCTACCTTTGGGCTTAAGAATGGCATTGAACAGCTGGATGAAGGCAGTAGCAACTCCCACAACTGTGGCATGATCCAATAGTCAACATCTGTCTGCAGTCTTGATCATGTCATGTTATCTGTAATTTCACATTTAAGACCCAAGAAGTAGGATTCTGACTGTAGCAGATAGGGGTCATGTTATTTGCAGTTTGCAGCCAGCAAGATATTCAGAGCCAGTAACAGTCTGGTAATTCAAGAAGATAGAATACATAAGCCCAGCCCTTCACTTGTACTCAATGTTCACAGTGAAAAAGGCAGAAACAGCCAGCTTTGATTGATTCTACTTCTTCCCATTCTGAAATTACTGTGTTACTGATGGTATGAATTTGCAAATTTGCAAGCTTAAAGACATATATGTGTATGTTTTAAAGTGGGCCTGCTGAAAATATGTAACATCCAAGCAAGTACAAGTCTGTAGACAGTGCTGCATGTAGTTTCCAGTGCATGTATATGAATATCTGCATTGGAAAGGGTCAGTAAGAGTTAAAGTATAAAAAATAATAGATGGAGACACCTTAAAGGTGCAGCAAGGTTGTATCCATTCATTAAATTGTTTGATTTACTTTGTTTTTAAAGAGGACAAGTTCTTGCAGAGTGGTGCAAAGTGGATGGGATCACAGTTACTTGAGCAGATGGTTCCCACTCAGCTAGCAGTGAGCACTGTCCTTTGTAAAGGAGATATGAAGATGTCAGGTAGCAGACTCGTTTCTGTGTACTCTGCAGCAGATGGAAGACATGGCAGGCTATGGTAGGAGAGGCATATGTTTTAACTCCTTGGAATATTTAGCAGCAGATGCTCTTCTCTGGCATGCATCAGAAGCCCTTAAAAATAAGCAGAAAATTGGCTACAATGGAGATTCTCAAAAACTTACATGTGATTGGTCACATCTTTAATACACAGCAGACTGACCTTCCTTCTGTTTGCATTTATGTGAACCACATGAATTTTTACTAGTGTAAATTATGAAATGGTTCAAACATGCTCAGCTCAACTAGGTTGCCCTTGGTTATTTCTATTTGTCTTGCTGGTGGCAACCTTTTCTTGTGCTGCATTCATGCACATACACACACCCTCTCTCTGCTAGCTTGGATGGCTCCTTCTCTGTTTCCAGCTGCTTTCATACATACCCAGGTCCTTCTTTGCAATGAAACACCTGCATATCTTTCAGAAAAGAGAGATAAAGTCTGCACTGTGTAAGCAGCCAGTTCTCTGCAGACTGCTAGTGCTTTTATTCACAAGATACTAACCTGAGAACTAGTGTTTTAGAAACTTACTGGTAGCTTGCTGAAAGGGGCTCAGTAAAAATGGAATAGGAAAGGACTATGCTGTTATGTGATTCTGTCACCTTACTGTTTGTCTGGTGGTAAGTAACAATAAATATTACTTCTGCAAAATCATCTTATACAAAGAGCAAATTTTGCCTAAAACACTTGAGACTAAACATCGGCTTCAGCATTGCCAAAGATAGGAATGAAAACACTACTTTTAGATTCCTGAGCCCATTTTGCTTTGGCAATCTAAGCCAAGGAGGGTGCCAAAATACATGGCAGATTTATATGTCTCTGAATTATTAGATGCATTCGCAAAGAAGTTTTACAGTCTTAAAAAACATTTGTTATCTGATAGGAGATAAACTGTTGTTCTTAACTGGAATCAATAGGAGTTTTGCCATTTCAGGCATAGTTTTGCTTGTTGAAGTAGTCTGATTCAACACACAGGCTGAGCAAACTATTCAAGAAATGACTGCACAGTGCTATTATTAATACAGTGAAGAAGCTGTCTCTGGAATAGCCCTGGCATTTGGAGTGAAAAATTACAAGGGCATACATTGTTAGGAAGAAGTTGCATACTGTCACAGACCTGTTTCTTGCTGTTTCCCAGGACTTTGTCAGTATTAGTAATTCTTCTCTGCTTTTGTTTCTTTCAGGGCCCTCCTGGTCCAAAAGGCGAGAAGGTAAGTTGATGTACGGGTGACACAAGATGAATGGAAAGCCCACCATGACCTAAAGAGATCATTTGTATTGACACAGTGTAATGTTAGATTATGTAAGAGAACTGGGTAGCACACAGATGCTGTGTTAAACCTATCATCTCATCTTTCCACTTTGCAGGGAGATCAAGGTGATCAGGGCCCTCGGGTAAGCATCTTAAAAAACAATGTTACACTTCCCCTTTGCTGAGTAGGCAATTAGTCTTTAGTGCAAAACTAAATTAAATACACTGTCTGAGCTAATTATGCTTATTAGCTGCCTTTACCCTGCATGTTGAAGTGTCTGCAGGACAGTAATACTGAACATGACCAGATAGTGTGTGGGAAGATTTGAGTAACAGTAATAATGCATTCAAATACACAGTTTTCATATGGGTGGAAGCAGGTTTCACAGTGTTTTTGTTCTGCTGTACAAAAGCTGGCTTTCCTAACCAAACCTTTCAGTTTCCCCAGCAATGTTTTCGTGCCTTGCATGGGCTCCCACAATGCAGAGGGCTGGTGGGTTTCTAATAAATATGCTTCCAGATTTCACGTAAAATGTATCCAGTAATTAGTGAATTGTAAACAGATATCATGTATGCATGTATTAGCTCTTTTTCCTGACTTGCGTATATTTGATATTTTATTAATAATATCACCTTGCAAATACATTCAAACAGTTACAACATGGTTTAGCTGTGGAAATTTAAGGGTTCCTTCAGTTTTTAAATACGTTTATTTTAGCAGAGAAATAGGGAAATACAAGGGTGAAGGTTCAGATAGATTGGCTGTGCCAGTTCATTCTTCTTTACATCTGTGCTTCATTAGAAAATGTTTGGTTAATTGTTCTGATGATACAGTGACTCTCTTTAGTTACATGTTTATAAATCTCTGTAATGCATGTTCCATGGATTTTCTTTTTTATTTTTTCTGTCAACTATGTTAAATATTTTGAATTTGCAATTTTATTTTATTCTTCTGTTGTGTTTTATGTGTATTTAATTTGTAGTTAATAAGATTATCTAAAATTACAACATGCGTTTATAGCTGAATTTGGTGTTGGTGCTGTCAGCTTTAATTACCTACAAAGGTGTTTTGTTATGCTTGGTAATATGACGGCACATTATAAAGGCAAAGGCCTCTTAGTGAACAGCTTTAAATATTATTTCACTTGAAACACAAAAAGAAGAATTGGAAAACTATTTAAAGATATAAAAAGGAAATAGTAGCAATGTGGGTAGCGTGAATACACAGATTGAGGATTCTGAAGAATGTAAAAACTTCCTTTTAGCTTCTAAGTAAATTTAGTATCTCTCAGAAACTATGCTAGTCTGTGTATTTTGACTGGTTCTGTGATATAGAACCTTATGGAGAATGTGAGGGGAGAGAAGGCAGAGGAGAATAGACCTCTGGTCTGTGCCTGTGGCTTAGGAGAGGATGCTCTATTCATCCTCTGATTAATGCACAGTCAGAAGTCTGTGCATAGGTGCTTGTGCTAAGTGATCTTTCATTCAGAAGAACTGGTGTTTAGTTAAGAACAGGAGAGTAAATTTGACAAAGCTATAAGAAGGAGATACATTAATAAACAAATACAGAAGAGCAATACTGTGAAGAGTATTACACAGCTGAGGATAAGAATCTGGAAGTATGAGTGTTGGAGAAGTTTCCAGGGGAAGAGTTAGAGGTCTGAATGCAAAAAAAAAAGTGTTATAGACGCAAGGGAAAGGTGATGCTGTTTTTTCTTATGGCGACATAAAATGGAGAGCAGAGGGCAGTTTTGGAGGGTAAGCAAAGGTACCAGAGCCTCTACTGGTCCAGAAACCTTGGCAAAATATTGGACAGATGTAAGAATTAGGAAGTGGTTAAGAGTGTGCGTCTTTCAATCCCTGGGGTGGAAGTGTTGGTAATAGTAAATACGAACATGCAGGTTTGTTCAGTTATCTTGTAGGTTGAACAAATGCAAGGACTGCAGTGGAATATCTGCTACACAGAGACTGGTGTGTCCCCTTTTTGACAAGACAGCCCCCTATACTGGAGGGCAGTAGAATCTGTGCTAGGCCATAAAATTGGTTATGGCTACATTGTAGTTTTGGTAAATCACTTGCAGCTAAAAAGCTAAACATATCCAACCTAAGGAATTCATGTTTAAGGACAGCACAGAGTTATATCTGCAGCAGCAACTGGCAGTTGAGACCAAATTCTGCATCTGAATGTAGAAAAAGAATTTAGTAAGGCCAGCAATAGAGAAGAAGAGGTGGTGAATAATACCTTGTGGGCTAGTTGAACCTTCAGTGATTGTTTAGTCAATGAATATTGTAGTAATGTATCTTTTTTTGAAGTATATGGGTGTAGCTTAGGTAATTTGCTCAGTCTTGTTGCTTTTCCCTTTATCTTTTTTACGTGTGTTTGAATGTGTTCTTCAGCAACTTCCTCTATTTGCCTTGTGGATTTCACAAGTAATAAGTACTACAGAGCCTCTGACCATTTTGTTTCATGGTACAGCAGTTATCTGTTCTGATGACTGTCTTCAGGGTGAATCTGCTCAACTTGTTATGCCAGGGGATTTAGAATATAATAAATGGAAATTATACGTGCAAGCCGGTCATGCACTAAATGAAAATAAACCCATTTAACTGTGCTGGTTATCTTTTCCATCACTGCCTATGTAAAATGAATGGGTTTGGAAGTAATACCATACCATATTGTTTTAGAGAAATATTGTACCTGAAAGTGACTGTGGGATGAAATTAACATTTGGATTTCACAAGTTTGCAGACAGACTGACAATAATACCCAAAAGCAATAGACATTCTTAAACTAATTCAAGTTTTAGAGACAAAGGAGCCTGAAGTTTCTTTGTTTTTGTATTTTTACATATTGGTTTGCAATGTTTTAAATCCTGCTGAAAAGCAAAATACCCCAATTTAAAAAGCCTTTAAAGATTTTGTAGTGGTAGGATTGCAAAGGATAAATTGTCCAAGTATAGATTGTACCCTGATTACTAGAAATAGATCTTCAGAGGTGTATGTCTGGGAATGGAACAGCTTGTACTGAGTGTCTTAATCACTCTGTTCTCATCCCTGTATATATGCTATAGTAAATATCTTCTGTCCTTTCATTCAGATACATGAGAGATTCCTTGCTTATCAGATCTAGAAATCCTCAGCTAGCAGCTGCCTTTAAATTGGTTTTGATGTAGGTACAATGAGAAACCATCCAAAAACTATATTTAAATATTTCCATAAAATTATTTTCTCTCTTTGATATGTTTAAGTAAATTTTCCTAGCATCTTGATCTTCCCAGAACTGATAACATCTCTAAAATACCTTCAGCAGTAGAGAAACTTCTAGAAAAGTGCTCAGAAGTTTATTTTATTGTGTTAACCTTTCTTGACTTGAAGATTAAAAATTGACTTGTGTCAATTGTGTCAAACTATTAAAACAATGAGGTTCAGAAAGTGATGTTCTTTTTTATTTAAGCCTTTCCCCTTACCTGTTTACTTTTAATACATTTGCTACTTAGTTGTTGCAAACTAGGGAGAAATCATTGTTTTACAATAGAAATTTTGCAGGTTGTGTTCTGTGCTAAAAACTCTTAAAATGATCTAACGTTGAAAGAAATGGCTCTGGATGCAGTCTATTTACTGAAATAGCTCAATACAAGTGCATGTGTAAAATGTAAGCTATATTCTTAGCTGAAGTATTGCTTCATTTGTATCCTTGTAGATGCAACTTTTATAAACTGTCCCACGTTAAAAGGAAATCGAAGATATCCAAGCAATACATTTTGACCTGTTTTTTATAAGAAAATTTTAAAAATTCTAGTTTTAAAATATGTACTATTATTAGGTAATAGTTTTCTATGGAATGTGTAATAAATATATTGAGCCTTTTCCCGCTTCTACTGACAATAAATAGAAAACCTACATTCATGTCATTAGAATCAGTACCTCATTCGTAATCAGATAATACTAGTTACTGAGTGATGACTAAATCGTGATCATTAACTTTTCACCATCTTTTAAAAACATCTTATTTTGTATTATATTTCATTTGAAGATTAGCAATTTTAAATTTTTTTAGGGAGGAACAGGTTTGCTTCACAAGATAGGTAGTAGTATAAAAATTAATCTGATTTCTTGACTTCAGTTTTTTGGAGGCAATGCTAACTTTAGCAAATGTAGGTAAATCAGTGAAGTAATAGGAAGCTTTGTTCCCAAACAGTGCTAATTTTTATCTTCATTCAACATCTCGTCAAAGCTAAAATGTATAGGTATATAGTGAGAATATTATGTTAATTAAATATAATTTTACATATTTTAAACATAATCTGTGAATTTCTTACAGGACTGAAATTGATGATGTGTAATTATATCCTCCTAAATTTTCTCTTAATTTTGTCTATAAATACTACTCACAAATTTTATCTTTCTTAATAGAAGGACTGGATAACTTTCATTAGCATAAATTAGCTCGGGACAGCTTTTTTTTTCTGATTAAATACTTTTTGGTTTCATTTATATGAATATACTGTCAAAAACTCTGCAGACGTGATGAAAGCCCTTCCCAAATCTTCGTTTGCAAAGTCAAGCCATCATCATTCCCTTAAATGATATTCTTAAAAGCAAGTTTTTGGGTTTATTATGTGTTATTTCAAATACAAACACCACACCACTTTAAGATCATACTTGAGCAGTATGAATATCCACATTGTTGTTTCTTCTGTTATTAATTGTCCTATGTAAAACAAATTATAGCTCACATTATAAATTATATCTAACCACTGTTTCAAACTATGCTCTTAGTGCCACAGTAAGAAGGCTAAAAGAAAGTTCATGGTTCCTTCTGTTAACGTAACTTTTACTAAAGCAACATCATAGAGTAAACTGCTGGACACCTGGTTTAATGCCAATTTTTCTGTGAGCAGTTAATTTAACTTCTGAGACTTTGTTTCTTTATCTGCCAGAAGACAACACGAGTATTTACCTTCTCCATTCCTGGGACTAATTATCTGTTCTGCTTCACTAGTATTAGGCTGTTGTGGCTCCCCTGTTTTCCATTAAGCTGAAACTAGGATAACAAATTGGAGCAAGGTAACTTCGAGCTCTGTAGCTATAAGATGTTAGGAAAGAACTCAGACTGCAGTGGTTGCCAACTTCATTTGAAGCAATGGGACACTCAAACGAAAAGAGGATGTGCCTCCTTTCGGAGTTCACAGAAGTGTCCTTTTGGCTGTGGATGACTCTCTAGGGCCAAACTATGCCTTTGATGTTTGACTCCTGAGGTTCCCCTGTGGAATGCAGAACAGCTGTGACACCCTCTAGAGTGCCACATACATGCTCCCAAGTTGAGGATGTTGTCATTCCTGTCTTAAGAGCTAGTCGGTGCGTGTCTTCACTCACCACCAGTTGGTTTGCATGTTGCCCCTTTTTAGTAGTGCCAAAGGAATGGTGAGGAAGGAAGTCTCTGTACATCCTGTTCCTTTTTCTACGGCCATGTCCTGTGGCTGACAAAACATCATGTAGTTGTTTTAACTCAAGCTGCAGCTGTCACGCTACAATACTGAACACTCGAGTTAGACCAATTTGATTGAAAACAACTCTTAAAAATATTTCATCCAGTCTTAATGAATATCATAGAAGTGAACCACTTACCTGCATTGCACAACTGCAATGGGTATATAATTTGGAAAGAAACATAAGCCGGGAGAGAAGATTTTTGCTGTGAGAACTAGCTTGGTTTTGGGGAAGACCAACTCATCTTGAAGTTAACTGGATGTCTACCACCAGTTTCAGTGAGAGCAATAGGTTTGCCTTGAAGAGGGAAGGTGATACATATTTTGCATAGGTCAGATGGTGATCACTCATCAGAACTTGTAACTGAGTTGCGTGGAAAAGATATTTACCTCACTGAAAATTCATCTATTGCTAGGACCAAAATAGAGAAGTTCTCGCTTTTTCCAGTTTTGTTCATTTTGAGTACAGTTTCAGGTAGAGTTTACTGTGGAAATAGCATTTTCACATTATATTCACATTATAGAAAATAACACTTTTATAGTGACCTGTTTGTGCTAGTTCTTAGAATTACATTTTTTATTATTTTGATACAAAGTCTGAATTATTACATAATGTATCAAATTAAAGCTCTTTGCTGAATGATT
Organism: Agapornis roseicollis; assembly: GCA_002631895.1. Lineage (NCBI taxonomy): Eukaryota > Metazoa > Chordata > Aves > Psittaciformes > Psittacidae > Agapornis > Agapornis roseicollis. The sequence continues at coordinate 24,573 of NDXB01015269.1, read as the reverse complement.
GCCTAAGCAAAAAGAAATTTCTAGATCCTTGTCCTCTTGCAGTATACTGTTTTAGTTAGCAGATTTGCTGATGGAGAAAGCAGCAGCTATGATAAAAGGGATTATATAAAAGAGCTCCTGCTGAGAGTCCGTGGCACCGTACAGGGTGATACCAAACACTGTACTCCCCAGGGCAGGTACAATAATTAGCTGCAGGACTGGTGCTTGGTCTGAAAGATTAATTAGAACTGGAGGTGGTGTTGGGGGGAGGTAAAAGAGCCATAAAGAGTGTCAGGATCACTCTGGCCAGAAGCCTGTGTGATTTGATGTGAAATAGCAGCAGCTGGCTGTAACCTTAGGAAGTGCAAGTGAACAGCAGGTGGTAATTCCTGTCTCATTTACCATGTCTTCACAGGAACATGTAAGCTTGTGCAGATTGGGTTTATTGGCAGGTCAGAAGGAAAATCCTAAGGATGACTGTGACATTTACTATGCTAAGTAAATGCAATAGCAAAAATGGAATGTACGTAGCATAGTGTAAAACCGGAAATGCTGTTGCTTAATTTTATTATACTTGCCATATGACAAGGTTACGATGACCTTATAATATTGACCTCATGTTGGCCAATGCACAAAATGGAATTTACCTGAAAAATCTAGGACTGCTAGTAGGAATCACATCTTTGAAGGCTGTGACAATGTAACAGAAAAATTATTTATACTAAGCGAAAAATCGTATGATGTTCTGGCATCTTTCAGTTTTCTCCATAGCTGTTGTCTGGGGACAAGTAGGCTTATCGACATTTCCAAGCAGGTAAGCAGGACAGTGCATTATGAGGCCTGTTAGCCTCCTCCAAGCATCATGTTTTGCTTGGCATTTGGGCAAAAAATGCAGTGACGCATGCAACAAATGTGCTAATTTGGAAATTGTAACCAGCTAGCATTTCAGGGTGAGCTTGAGTTGCTGTCAGTAGAGGAATTTAGTGGGCCAGTGGTCGCTGTTGATCACTGTAGTGTTTTGCATTCTGTGAGAGCCTCCTAAGGCGTAGAACAAGAGCCCTTCCTATGTGCAGTTCAAGAATCAAACCAAATAAAGAGAAAATAGAGTAGCTTTGAATCCATCATTGAGAACAGCTTTAGATAGAGAAAAAATAAAACAGATCTAAGGGATATTTGGGGTTATATTTATAGCAGAGTGACAGGAAAAGAAGAGAACTCATTTTGTGGGAAGGATAGCTCTTTTTATGCCTTTTTCAAAACTCATTGTGTGCCAACATTATCTTTCATGGATGCCAGAAGATGCAGTGCCCTCTAAAGCCTCCCACACATGCAAAAACTATGCACCCATTATAGTTTCTTTGCTGGGTTCAATTTAATATTCCTGTGTTTCTGGCTTTCTCCAAATATGCATGTTTTACATATGGGGAGATAATTCAGGTCCAAGCTGGTGTTGCATGTCTCTGACCTTTGAATCTCAGAATGTATGAGATTATGACTGCTTTAGTCAAAGGAGAGAAAGCTTTGTCCTACTTAGGAACAAGCTGAAAGATGTTACTAAGCTGCTGATGGAAAAACGGAGTTTTCCCATTTTCTCATATGTTGTTTATGTAGGCAGGAAACTGCAGCACTGATAGCTACTCTTGAACTTGTCTGTGTGGTGTTGGGAAGCACTGAGAATGCTGGGGCTGGATTGAGAAGTGCTCTATGTAAATTTTTTTGTGTGGAGCTACACAAATCTTTCGATTTTTTTTTTCTTTTTTTCTTGAGTTAGAAAAAGAAATCTTTCATGGCAAACCACTACATTTTTTGATTAAACTCCTTTCTTAATTAATTCTCAACTCAACCTTTTTCAAGATGAAAGAAATGAAACCTAATAAGAGTTTTGAGTTTTCCACTTCTTAAAATGTAAAATTGAATATATAATGCTTTTAGAGGTAACTGAAAATTGCTGTGCTGTAATCCTAAAGGCTGAGGAGTAAAAATGAAGTTGTTGAAAGATTTTCTGTTTATCTTTTTATTTTTTTTATTAATGAGACTTAGAATGTAGTGCTTGCAACTCAGATTTTAGTCCTTTTGTAGGTTTCTTGCTTGCACTCATTTCCATTATGTGGGTATTGTAGCTTTATCTGGAAAAGGAATGGACCATGTGCACAGCAGGGCTAATGAGTCACAGATGTAAAGATTCTGGCAAGTTACTATCTTAATAACTTATATCCCATAATAAGAGAATTGCAAATTTGATACATCTGTTTTGTATATTATGTATCTCTCCTGTCTTAATACTGTCTCAAGTGAGTGAGTTTAAATGTTTGGAGTTTTAGCCTTTTTTGGGGTTATCTTTGTATTTGTTTCTAAAGATGAGATTTCTGGTCACCAAGCAATGTAGTTAGCCACACCACCATTCATTAGAACAAAGGAAGAAGGCTGTATGGGCTCCACTGACAGGGTCTCAGCTTTCTGGTCATGGGTCTTTATCAGGAATGAGGCTAATGAAGGTGTTAGTGAAAGGACGTCCATGCATCAGAAAGTTACTCCTTTTCTGTAAAGACCAGTGCGGTCTTTGTGATCCAGGTATTCTCTGATACGATGCATATGGAGATGAATAGAGCTAATATTTGCCATGTTGAAAGAACCTGCTGCAGCTGGGAGAACTGGCAGGCTGTCGTTGCCTGTGGTGCTCCCCACCGAGACAGCTGGGCCGCAAAGGGCTCATGCACTGTGGCAACATGGTTTGCCCTAGCAGAGCTTCAAGCAGGACTTTCTGGAAGCCACCTTGTCTGGCAGGCAGAGCGAGGCACAGCTTTCCTTTTTGGAGGTATCAAGCTGCTACCCTGCAGCCATACACTCCAGGCCTCACAGAGGGGCTGTGCTATCAGTTATGTGCACATGCATTTAGAGGTGGCATGTGTCTGATCATTCATGTAGGGAGCCTAAAGCTACCAGACTGTATTTTATTTTGTGTTCCTCAGTCTGATGCCTCTTTTCAGACAGTGTGCTATGCTAAAGACAAGGAGAGGACATGAGGATTTCTTTCTTCAGGAGTTCACTGATCAACTCTATAATGTTTCAGCTTTATCAGAAGCTCTGATTCATCCTACAAGGCAACACAAAAAAGATGTTGAGCTAAGAGTAAAATTCACCCCTTGTATTGTCACAACAGGCCATGATTACCACACTCCTCTTTTTGTACCAGTAAAGTACAAGTTCTGCACATGTTGGTAGCATGTGTTGGTAGACTAATGTATGAGAAAATATATGTAGCATAAAAGTCTTGAGGGAAGAAATTTTGCCTGGGATATGAGAATGCTTCTTTTATGTCTTGAAAGTGTTGACCTTGGCCACTCTGGAATACCCAAGACCTAGCACTAGATTGTTGTTCAGTGTTTGTAATCGTGTATGTACTACCAGTTTACGTGCTGAATGTCATATGTTAAACACAATGTGAGGAGCAAGATGTTAATTATACAAAGCACTTCAAAATCCACCATCACTGCTGTCAAGTTCTGCAGCAATCCAGAGTCCAGGCTTTCTATGTAACTCTCAAATTGCTGTCACACATTTTACTTGAAAATGGCTCAGTTGTCTGATGGCTGATAACTTAAAAACTGTCAAATGATCATAACAATTTATTGTAATTTTTAAGTCCCACATCTGTGGGACTGCTCCTTCTAAAATTGCTTGATATTCTCATTGTAAATTAACAGCCTGCATCTGCAGTGTGGCACAAACCCAACTCTGTTTCCCATATGATAGAGATGCTGTTTCCTGTCAGTAGGCAATGTGGGGTATACTAAACATAGTGTTTGTTCTGTTTGTCTGTTAGTAAATTGTCTCTGTGATGTTTGTGTTGTGCTGTTTTGGTACCATGTTATGCTGTGTCCCTAGGGTCTGCCAGGCTTCCCCACAGTCGCTGCTCTGCACAGTAATCAGATCCTCACCGTCAAGGTTTGTGGGTGACACGTACCTGTTCAGTCAGGTCTCTCTGTATCAGCATAAAAGTGCACATGAAAAAATTGTTTTTACCATTGAATACCAATGAATCCTCATGGTGGACCTAAGTTAACCTTCACTACCTTTGCACTGGTATAAGTCCTCCTGATGCAGAGCATGGGATCATGCCTGTAACTGTGTATAGTGTTAGCCCTGGAAACACCCACATTCCCCATTATCTCAATCAGTATTTTATTTTCAGATGAGATTTTTTTGTAGTTCTGCTTCCCTGAGTGTGGAAAATGTCACTGAACTCTATACTGGTTACATTTGGAGTCAGCTATTTGTGTTAGATAGCAGAGGTTTAATCTGTGCATACAGATTTTCAAAAAGCTGCATTTGCAAATTAAGCAGGAAGGATTGAAGCAATCTGGTCAAGCTGGAGCTCCAGCCCTTATTAAAATGACACCATTCTTCATGGCACAATATGCTGGTTAGAAAGTCTGACTGAAAGCTGAACTGGTGCTTTGTCTCTAGAAGCTTTGCTGAAAGAGCAACATGTAAAAATGCTGATTTTTAGAGCCCGGGCAATGAAAAAATAATACATGTGAAGAATTCTCACAGAAAATCTGGGGAGAAAAAAGTTACACAGTTAACTCATTGTATGTGATTAATTCATGGAGTGGTATGTCCTGTATATTACAGATAGATTTCTTCAAAAGAGAATGCACAGTTTCTGTAAGGCAGAAGCACCGGTTTATATTATTTTAGTTATTACAAATCTAATGAATATGTCTTTATTTCTTTCTCGGGCCTTCTGATGTCTATTCTTCAATTCTCTCATCTCTGATCTTCAACCTTTGACCTCACCTGCCTGATCAGATGGTGTTTCCTAAAATCAATCATGGGTTTCTCTCAGCTGATCAGCAGCTCATTAAACGCCGCCTCATTAAGGTAGTGCTTCATCTCACTGGAGTCTGGTTCTTCTTTACATCCAGTTTACTCTTTGCTGTACCTTTTTGTCAGATGCCTTCTTATAGCAGGATGTTCCTTTTGCAAATGCTTTGAAATGAAGCAACAGTTAACGATGATTAACAATAAGAAGGCTATGGGTAGCTTTGCTAAATGATCCATATTTAAGATGCAGTTGACTTTTTCCAGAGGTTAGCAATGGTATGCTGGAAATTAAATAACTTAAGTACCATGCTTTGGTGTCTTTTTTTTTTTTTAAGGGGAAGTAATATGTTTTGGCAACTCTCTTGGAAATTGGCTTTTACAAATTAATAAGGTAAATTAGAAGTAAAAGCCATTAGAGAGTTAGCTAATAGTCATTATAAAACAGCTCCTCAGAACAGATGAAAAATTATGTACAACTTCATGAAAAAGCAGTTATTTTCCATGCTCATATTTGAAATCTATCCGTGCATCATTGATGGGCTTGGAAAATTGCCATGCAAACTGTATATTCTCACATATACCTCTCCTTTTTTGCCTCAGCTTTGTTATGGTTATGTGAATCATGAAGCAAACAGCTGCTTATTGAAAACAGTTACTTGTTCTGGAGAACTAGATGAGTAAAATGTTGCAAGGCTACCCCAAATTTTGACATGTGCTGTGGTAGGACAAGCAGTTTAGAATTTGAATTTTCTGCTCTGTGGCTGACTGCGTTGGAAAGATACAACCCTCTGGTCTCCAAGGCAAAGTCCAGCCCCTGCCATAAGCAGTAAAGAAGCCACTGTCCAGCTCATGGCAGCTTCCTCCAGTCTGTCTTGTGATCTTTCTGGGTAAATCAATGTCTTTGTATGTGATTGGTGCCTATAAAGCAAACTTGTGATGAGTTTTATGTTGGTTTAGGGAGACCAAGGACAAGCTGGACCCCCTGGACCTCCAGGGCCACCGGGACCCAGAGGGCCGCCAGGAGATACCGGCAAAGATGGTCCTCGTGGGATGCCAGGCTTACCGGTGAGTTAGTCTGTGGATGTCATGGTGTCCAAATGCCTCTCAAGTATATGCCAGCTCAGCTTCAAAGATGTTTTCTGAGGTAAGATTGGCAAGTCAGATATGTGGAAGCTGAACCACGGGCAGAGTCATGGTGTATCTGAAGTCTCCCCCATAAAGAGCAAGTTCATTTCAGGTCCAAGAGTAACATCTAGGTTTCTTGCCTCGTTCTCCTGGTAGTTTCCTTACACATTCTAAGGTTTCTATGTTGCTCATTGATGTAATGTAAGCATTGCTAGATGCATGAGATGGGTCTGCCCCTCCCATAAGTAGTAAACATTTGTTCTCAAACTTCAAGATAAAGATGAATTTGAGATATTGTAGCATGGACAGGCCTGAATTCTCACTTCCTAAAGATTTAGCCTCAAAAATCATGGAATTAAAGTAATAAATTGCTAAATGCTGCCCAAAGTATGATGAAGTTTGGAATCAGGTTCTGCCACCTTTACACAAGTATAATACCAGCAGAATCCATTATTACTGCTAGTTGTTTGGTTTAGGCATGGTACCTGACCCTCTGCCTTTGGCACTTCGTGACCTGATGATTAAGCACTTTTTAAACAGATGCATCAATACATGGACTTTTTTTTTCTTTTTTTTTTTTTTTTAAGCAAAATATGAGTATGTTTTTGGTTTTATATNCTTTTTTTTTTTTTTTTTTTTTTTTTTTAAGCAAAATATGAGTATGTTTTTGGTTTTATATTTTGTATGCTCTTTAATTTTCATTCTTTTGAAAGAACTTTCTTTTAATCATGAATGTCACTGTGATACCAGTGTAGAAATGGAATCACAGACAGGAAAGAGACATGGCAACTGAAACACCACATGTACAGCTGCACACACACACACATCCCTCCCCCTGATAAGTACAAACTACGGCCAAGAGGACACATAGGGAACTAGCAAGGTGAAGGCCAGCACTAGAAATAGAAACAGGGCTTTTTGAAGGAAAAGCATAGCTATTCTGTGGGGCTAAGACAGAAAGGCATAAAATTTCCCTGCAGGGCCTTTTTAGGTAAAACCAAGAAAGAAAATACCTACATTCCTGTTCTGGCCCTATTGAGGTTGCCTCATCTGAAACACTATTAACTGTACAAATACATGATGATAATAGTAAGACCCTGCAAAAATTTCCTGTGAAAATCCAGCAAGGCTTGGCAATTAAGACCTGCAGTGCTCTAGGGCTGCTGCTGTTAATGTTGTTGCTTTGTTTTGGTTTTTACCGCTTATAAGTTTTACCCTTATAAGTTCTAGCTCAAGGTTATGAAATGACATTAAAAGTCTTATGTTTCCATTGTTGAGCATCTACTCATTTCTTGTTCATCCTGCAGCACGTCAGGCTTTGGCCTCATCTCGGCCTCCGTTTTGTCCTTTTAATGTAAAATTGACTTCAGTCAGCAGAGTTGCTTCTGCTTTGATGTAGTGAGGGTGAGACTTCAGTCTCACTAGAATGCATTTCTGACTGCAGTGGTGCCATTTTTGTAATTCAAGTACAAGAGGCTAGAATCAGCTGGTTTTGCTGATTGCAACATGACTGCATGTTGCTTGGGGTTTTGTGTTTTTTTAGCAGAGGGAACATTAGTTTCTCATGACAGGGAAGTAATGCATTTTATGCAATGAGGTCATTCCATTTTATAATAGTTCTGTAGTGATTTTGACTTTAGATGGCAAGAGAGAGTTTCTTTTTATAGTTTTTTAAGCTGTGGCTATCTTAAGCCCTATAGCATTATGGAAAATCAGTTCATAATACTGCTTTAGAATCAGATACAAACAAGCACTCAGATAGAAACCATCCAGATTGCTGACTGCTGTTACCATTCTGTGCCTTGCTATTGTCCTGTACCCTCAGGTTAGTGATCCTGATCCCCATAAGGTTTTTTTAACCCATGGCTGTGTGGTGTGCAGTCAGCGGGAGAGCTGTAAAGAGAAAGTTTAGCCAAGAGGTGGTGACAGCTTTGTATCTTTAGAAGGCTTGCATGGACCTTTGAGCTAAAGAGCTGAACAACAAAATAGCTGCACTGTGTTATGCATAAGGACATTGCAGCACCGCAGAGCTGTAAGACAATGTCCTCACAGTGGTCAGCCACCACTAGAAGATAGTCATTTCCGCTTTTACAGTGTTATGCAAATCAGGGACTTCTTTTCCAACCTGTCTTTCTCAAGCAAGGAGCTTTACAATCACCAGAGGTATAAGATGTACTTTGGCCCCTGTTTTCCCCCATGCCCATGCACTTGCTGTGTATCCTAAGCAAGTCATATAGCCAAGATAGCAAGGCACAGGGAGAAACTCCAGCAACCCCATTACTTCTCTTCCACAGTGTACCAGGGGAAAGGTACATGTGCCCACATGTCTCCATCTCTCTTATTACCACCTTGTATCCCAGAAGTGTGCAACCTATTACGGATACGTAAAGCTTCTAGAGATGAGAAAGTGTTGGTTTCTTGAGCAGGAAATCTTTATTGCTGAGGAGGCAGAAATGTTAGACATGCTGTTGGACCTGTGGCCAGCAGAGAGCACTGAGGAAGGGATGTTAGAAAGGGTTGCTCAGCCTTCTGCCTAAGCCTTTCTTTGGATGTCCACAGAAGATCCTGTTGGAACCAGAACATACTTGCCTTCTTACAGAGTAATACCTTTGCATCCCACAGACACCAGAACAAAGACTTCGAAACTTTAATGTCTCCAGAAAGAAATAAAAAAAAAGAATGAGATTCTTTTTTCTGTTAATAAGACAATACGATACAAACTCTTGAAATTATTTCATTTTTATTTCCCTAAATTTATGGGGGTATCTTGATGCTCACTTCAGGTGGTGTAATTGCTGTATCCAGAAGTTAGCAATGTTTCAGAGAGAGCTGAAAAGTCCAACAAGCTTGGGTAATTAGCTGACAGAAACATGTGTATATCTGGTTTCTCTCTCTTGGGTATCTTGGTGTGTTTGAAGATGCTACATATCTTCTTCTGAATGCAATGCACACATAGAATCATAGAATTAGCTAGGTTGGAAAGGACCTTTAAGATTCAAGTCCAACTATTACTCCAGGACTGCCAAGACCACCACTAAACCATGTTGTTAAGGGCCTTGTCTACATGGTGTTGGAACACTCCTAGGGATGGTGATTCCACCACTTCCCTGGACAACCTGTTCCAATGCCTGACAACCCTTTCTGGGAAGAAATTGTTCCTAATACCCAGTATAAACCTCCCCTGGCACTGCTTGAGGCCATTACCTCTTGTCCTATCACTTGTTACTTGGGAGACCGACTGTCACCTCACTACAACCTCCTTTCAGGTAGTTGTAGAGAGCAACAAGGTCCCCCTCAGCCTCTGTTTCTCCAGACTAAACAACCCCAACTCCCTCAGCCATTCCTCATGAGACTTATGCTCCAGACCCCTCACCGGCTTTGTTGCCCTTCCTTGGACATCCTCAATGTCTTTCTTTGCAGTGAAGGGCCCAGAACTGAACACAGGATTTGAGGTGCAGCCTCACCAGTGCCCAGTACAGGCGGATGATCACTGCCCTGGCCCTGCTGGCTACACTATTGCTGTTACAGGCCAGGATGTTGTTGGCCTTCTTGGCTGATTGGGCACAAGCTGGCTCATGTTCAGCCATCAATCAGCACCCTCAGGCCTTTTTCTGTTGTGCAGCTGTCCAGCCACTTTTCTCTAAGCCTGTAGCATTGCATGGGGTAACATAGTGTTGCACACGTACCCAGAGAAGCAGTTCTTTTTGATTGTCAAGAGCAACATCATCAGAACAGTTCTCATTGTTTATATGACAGGTTTTATTTTATAACAAAGCTGCTAAATAAGATTCTGCAACTGTGCTGATACAACAACAGCATCTGGGTTGTCCTATGCTCTATTGTGTTTACAAGGGAGTGATCTAAATGCAGATCACTGAAATGATGAGGAATCCTATTTTTTGGGTGGTTATTTTTAGCCCATATTGTACAACTGATATGTTTTACTGTCTCTATAACAGCTGTATGTATTCATATGGAAGGGTAAAAAAATAGATTCTTACTTTATGTACAGCTGTGCCCACAGGAAAAGAATACATTGGAAAAATGATGGGTTACAATTTTGAAAGCCAGTCCAGGTATTTAACACCTGAGTAATTATTGCATGGCTTCAAGATGCCAATTTTTATGTGGTTTTGGAAGATGATAATTTCAAATGGTATGTTATGAGTGCCTATTAAGGTGATGGCACAAAGCACTCATTTTGGAATATGAAAACAGTGGGATTCAACACATGAAAATCAGCTTTCTCTGTGTCCTTTAGCACCACTGACTGGAATGGAATATTATATTTGGAACTAAGAGACAGTCAGGACATCAGTACTTAACTGTTGTGTCAAAAGCTATGCAATTACTTGATTGTGAAATAGTACTTTGCCTTTTAAAATGTCTGAGATTTGGCCTACCAGTTTAAAAATCAAAAAAGTAATATGTATAATATACAGTCAGCTGCCACACATGTTTAAGAATGAATTTTTAGGATACTTTTATTAAGTAGAAAATTGAATTCTAGACATATTGCATGAAATGTTACTGAAATTATTCACTCTTTTTTTTTTTTTTTCCTTTTTTTATTTTCCTGTTTTTATTTTAAGGGTGAGCCAGGAAAACCAGGAGAACAAGGATTAATAGTAAGTACTCCACCAGTATGTAACAAATACATGACATGTATACCTTTTTAAAATGTGAAGTTCCAAAAAGCTTTATAGCTGTGTATTTCCTAACCTTCCTTTGTCACAGACTATTTGAAACCTCATTTGTGAAGAAAACATGAGAAAAACAACCTGCTCTTTTTACATACAGTTGTCTGTCATATAAGGCCAACTTCTTTAAGCTTGTAGTAGAGGGAAATGAAACAGCTAAGGGCAAACAGCAAAGCAAAAAAGAGTCAAGCCAGGTGTTCCCAGTTCCTGGCCCCCACTTATCACTGTCTCTGAAATTGAGCTGTTTCTACCTTGAGAACATTGAGCAGCACAAGAACCATCTACTTGTTTTAAAGGCCAAAATCCCAGCTGTCTCTGTGGCAATAGCTCTTGGCTCTTTGCCTGATGGAACAGTGAAGACACAGCACAGCACACTGAAACTCTCAGAATGTTCTCCTCTCCTGAGGTTTTGGTTTTCCCCTCTGTGTGTGTGAGAATGTGAAAGACAACTGAATGCATTTTTTACAAATATTCAGATATGGGAGTAAATGTTTTCTGTTGCATCAGGAACTAATTAACCCTATTCATTTGGAAGCAAAGTGAAGTTCCACTGGTTGTAAATCAGCTTCAGCCACAGGGCAAGGCATGAGACATTTCTGCCTGTCACATATTCTCAGAACTCTGAAACATGCGGTGGTTCTTTTCCCTTAAGATCCCCCTAAACACTTATGGTCATTCTTATTTTTATGAGAGATGACAGAACTGTAGCCTGTGGCATATGGTTTTGATTCCTGAATGCTTCTGAGGAGGAAGATTATATGCTCAGCAATCACTGCAGATATGATTGCTATCTGTTTGTATTCATGAAGTTTTAAATAGGTGTGATGATATTTAACCTTGACAAATTGCAAAACATTTTGAATTAACAAAATCCAATAAATTCTGGAAGAAAAAAAAAAATAAAAATTCTGAGACTCAGANAGGAGGAAGATTATATGCTCAGCAATCACTGCAGATATGATTGCTATCTGTTTGTATTCATGAAGTTTTAAATAGGTTTGATGATATTTAACCTTGACAAATTGAAAAACATTTTGAATTAAAAAAATCCAATAAATTCTGGAAGAAAAAAAAAAAATAAAAATTCTGAGACTCAGAAATACCTGCTGTGATAAGGAAGTTAAAGTCTTCTACTTTTTTGTTTCAAGATAATGGTTTAACAAAACCATTCTAGGTTAATTCTGCAGAAATTCTTTTGTAAGAACTTGCCTTTATTTTGCACCAAGAATCTGAAGTCTGAGTTACCTTCCTGTTTCTTCTTCCTGATGAAGTTGAAACTGTGAAGCTGATGGGTCCCATGAAGTACTACCAGTCCTGGTGTCCAGAGGGTCCACTTGTTGGGGTGTACTGTGGTTTCCTACTTGACCACCTGTCCAATGCCCTTTCCAGTAAGAAGCAAGCATTGTGGCAGGTATTCTGGGTCTTTGTCCAAGATGGAGACAGGATACAGCCAAGAAGAGCACCAGATGCTGTGAAACAATCCCTACAATTTGGATGTACTTGCTGAAGATTGTGGAAACTGAAGGCTACCTGTAGCCTACAGGATCACACTCTCAGCAGTTTTAAGTTCCATGGTGCTGTTCAAGTGAAGAAGAGTTGCAAGCTTGACCTGATTGTAATAATGAGAATAAAAAACTTTTCTCTTTCATGAAATATCTCTAGCACTTATATTTGGTAATGAATCTTGGTATTTCTAGCTGAATGTACAGGTTATTGATAGAACTTGTGAACCAACAATGGCACATCTTGAAATTGCTTAGTCTTCTATTTTCTCTTTTTACAAGAAGTGGATAAATTTCTTGAAGAGCACAAGATAGTAGATCATGAGAAAGCAGTGTCTTCCAGCTTGTGTCTCAGAATGTACTGCAAGCCTATTACACATGTTGAGTAATTTGTGACCTACTCAAACAATGTGTGCCTTGATTCACAAAAAGCTAAAATCATTTTAATACATTTGGAGTTTTGGGAATGTTCATGTTTTCCATTCAGTGACATATGAAAACCAGTGGCTCTAGTGAAGACAAAGATGTGACAATTTTCTCCAAAGGAGAATTTGCTGCCATGTTCTCTATTTTTAATGAAGTTCTTTGTCAATAAAGAAAAAGAAAATAGTGTTTCAGATGATGTTGAGAGAACAGTAATAACTTTTCTTACTCTCTAGCAGAAGTTTGCTTGGACCACATACAAAGAATAACAGTGAATTCTCTGGCGTGCATTTTGCTTTGGCACAAAAGAGCTCAGACTGTCTTAGGTGCACTAGGGAAATTTGCCTTGAAGACAGTTGGGACAGGGTAGTGGGAAGAAAGATTTAGGAAAGCTAGTTGTTGATTACAGGGGTCTCTCATTCCCAGTTGAAAATCTTTCCAGATTGTTGGAGTGGGCTTCTATTGCTCTTCTCTCCTTGCAGTTGAGATGTTTGCAAGTAGGTTTTGGCTATATATTTTGCTATGTCAGGAAGAATCTGTTTTCTCTTTGAGCCACAAGACTTCAAGTTCTTTTTAGGTGAGATGGAGGCTTAGGTTTAAGTTTAAAAAGTCTTGACTATATGCATCTTTAATGTTATAAAAGAATGTAAGAATGGTGAGTTACTTGTAATTTGTGTCTGGTTTCCACGGCACTTGAAAGCCCTGCGGATCTACTTTCCACAAGAGCTGAAGGCATCTTTCCTCTGTGCAGAAAGGATTAAGAGAATTCAGAGGGAGGCCAAGTAGTGGGGTGACCAAAGGGATTAAGTTTTGAAATGTTATGTGGAATCATCAATATGTACTTTATGCAAAAGAAAAGGCCACAGGCCACCAATTTCCTTAGCTTTTCAGACTTTTCAGTTATAGTTGTGTTCTGCCTCTCATAATTCATCCTTCTTCCCTTGCTATTTGTCTGCTATTCCTCATGATATGCTCTCTTAAATGCTATACACATTTTCCTGTTTTATTTTCTCATTTTCAGAATTAATCATTAATGAATTTGTGACTTTTTTCTACCCAAGAGCTAGGATTTCTGGTTGTAGGCTATTCATGAGAATTTAAAGTGAGTCAGTGATGGGAAATCTCCAGGGCTGACACTGATAATCGACATTTTCAGATTCATAAGTTGCAATAGTATAGAAGTTGTGCATGGGGTGGTTTTGTTTCTGATTTTCATATGGGAGAGTTTTGGATGCTTTTCTATGTAAAGTATTTTAAATTAGTGCATAGTCATAAAAAAATTGGAAGATCAAAATTTGCAATGTTTTCAGCTTCTTGGAAAAGAAGTAAATTTAAACATGTTCAGTTTATGAATCAACCATTTCTTGTCACTGAAAAAACCCTGCATATTATTTTATCCTCCAAAATTGGCTGTAAAGACAGGTAAGTAATTTTACAGATGTTTTGCAGGAACACAACACTCCAGAGTAACCAGAAAAGTCAGGTAAAGGTGTCTCTTTGCAAAAAATATCTATACTGTAATGATCAATCCAAATGTAAAATCCCTCTGCTTTAAAATATATTGTTTTCCAAACTAGTAGTTATGTGCTTATACAGTCTTGCTGGGCATCTGTTCAAGAAAATAAGACTTAATGTTACTGCTTTTGCTAGTTATTCAGAATAAAGAGGATGTTCTTCCAAAGCGTATTGCTATTTCTGTGAAAGACAGTGGAAACCTTGCAGTTAAGTCTGCAAAATAACACATCTTTAAAATGAATTAATTTTTCACCTTAGGTTAAAATAAATAAAATGGACAAATAGGAATCGGGCAGAGCTGACTGGGAAGCGCTTCTAAGTTCAATTCAACCTTTTAAGCCAATGGCCAAGACCAGATGCTCAGCTGGTGTGAATCTTCATAGCTCCTTCAGGAACCTACTAATTGTGGTTTTGTTTTCAACAGCTAGAGTTCTGCAGCAGCCTCCTTTGTTTCATTCTGGTAGCATATTCATAGCAATATTTACGAGGTGATGTTCTTACACTGTTTAGCTGCAAAAGCTAAGTAGGAACTAGCAGATGAAATGGAAATTCTCAGCCTGTGCCTCTCACAGAAACTATTCATTTTTTTCCCCAATACAATTGCATTGGCCATGACTTGCTGGAAGTCTCAGGAGCAGTAGTCTTTGCCATTTTGTAACTTCTGTACTTCAGTAATGGCTGCCACAACAATGACTAAGGCAGTGATACTAAAAACCTTTGCCTGATCACTAATTAATACTTACTGCTGCTCTTTTCATCAGTTAAGGTAGATAGCATGGGGGGGGATACTACTTAATCACAAGTTATGTGAGATTTCCCATTATAGTTAATCTGTTTTCTTAGCTGGTCATTCTTTTATCTAGGCGATTCATCAATACTAAAGCATTGCACATTTCAGTACTTGTACTCGAGACATTGCAATCTATATGAAACACTCCTCAACGATGCAGGAACACATTTCCAGAATTACATCACATGCCCACTACACACAGAAAGTGGGATCAGTGGATAGTACAGGCTCTGCTGAAATGCACATGAATACTTTGTATGAAACCTGTGCTTTCCTTTTCATGTACATCTACTAGTTCAGGTTTCCTTCTTAAGTTCCTTATGCCCTTAGACTGATAAGAAATCAGTCTGTGGGAAAAAGGAAGTGATTGTCCTCCTGTACTCAGCACTGGTGAGACTACATCTCAAATACTGTGTTCATTTTTGGGCCCCTCACTACAAGAAAGACATTGAGGTGCTAGAACATGTCCAAAGGAGAGCAACAAAGCTGGCAAAAGGTCCAGAGAACCAGTTCTGTGAGGAGCAGCTCAAGGAAGTGGAGTTGTTTACTCTGGAGAAAAAGAGGCTCAGACTTTATTGCTCTCTACAGCTACCTGAGAGGAGGATGGAGTGAGGTGGGGGTCTGTCTCTTCTCTCAAGTAACGAGTGTTAGGACAAAAGGAAATTGCCTCAAGTTGCATCTGGGAAATTTAGATAAGATATTAGGAAAAATTCCTTCTCAGAATAGGGTTGTCAAGCCCTGGAACAGGCTGCCCAGAGAAGTGGAGAAGTCACCATACCTAGAAGTACTTAAAAAGTGTGTAGATGCAGTGCTTAGAAACACAATTTAGTAGCAGACTTGGCAGTGTAGGGTTAATGGTTGGACTTGATGATCGTAAAGGTCTTTTCCAATCTAAATGATTCTATTCTAAGTGTTTAAGGATTCTTATCGGCACCAAAGGGGAAATATGTCATCTCAGTGAACAGTCTTGAAACTTATTTTGTCCCACAGAAATAAAGACACAATACCTCCTAGAGGCCTTATCATTGCAAAGAGCTTTTACTTTACATAGAAAATATGGAAGTTTAAAAGAAAAACAGGATTTTTCTTTCCCCAAAGCTTTGGAATAAGAGGGGGTTTGTATGAGTGTATTGCACCATTGTGACATATTTTGCTATATAACTTTTAAAAGTATAAAAAGAAGAAAAACTTTTTTTTCCATTTTATTTTTGTTAGACATTTTCATTTGGTGTTTGTTCTCGCTGTCCATGAAGTCTGATACCTTGTAAAACAAATCCTTACTGCTCTCCAGACCTGCAGATTGAAAGTACCCAAATATGCATATCTTTAAGTGTTTTGCAACTGAGTCACTGAAGTTGAATACAGAACACCTGGAGAGGCTGTTGCTAATGTATCACACCCTGAATTACTGTGCTTTGAAACTGCAGCTTTAACCTTTACAGGGCAGAATGATTTCTTGTTTTGCAGCTTGCTAAAGCACAAGGAACCAAATAAGCTTAATAGGAAAATACAACTGTAACACTGGAAGGGAGATCTGGGAAGAATTCTGGACTCAGAACATTTGTTCTAACTACATTTAGGTCAAATATTTCAGTTTAGTTGATTGTTTTTTGGGTTAAGTTTTTTTGGTAACAAAAAGGCTCATGCGGCCACCTGCATTCCTTGGAAATAAAAGTAGCAGGTTTGAACCATGAAGGTAGTTATCAGCTGGTCAGTCTGGCCTATTGATGGTTGGATTCTTAAGATCTGAAATATCCCCAAAATACAACTGGTTAATATATGAAAGTTCATCAGATAACTAATGCCCAGAACACACATTTGGAACCTACTTTGGTAGCAGTGATGTAGGAAAGCTCTAGTTTGAGCATTAATCCTTTGGGGTTTTTTACGATGTTAGCTAAACTTGCATCTTTCTCACAGAAGAGGACATATTCCTGGTTCATCACCATCATGGTGTCAAGCATTGAAAGAAACTTACTTCCTTCTCTTGAAGAGAAAAAAACGTATTTGTGGAGCATGTTGTTTTATCCATGGTTCCTTACCCAACAGGCCACTCTTACTTACCAGCATCCTCTTGATTTTTATATCTCATTTTTAATCCATTTCAGTTTTCTTGGAGACTGCTTGCAAGCAATGCTTAAGAAATAGGTTATTCTTCATTGCAGTACTACTGGTGTCCTCAGCCTCCAGCAATTCTAAGCGTTAGAATTCAGGTACTTACTGAAAAGATGACCTGATTTAAATAGCAGTTTTTCAAAATGCAGTGAGCTGGGGCATATTTGTCCAGTCCAAAGAAGCAGATGTTTACTCTACTCATTGTTCTGATCACCACCAGTAAATTTTCGAGAAGAAACACTCATCTATGTTGCTGCAAGATTTTATGTGTAACCAACATAAGAATCCACATTTAAAAAGGCAGGGTTTTCAGCCACATCAGTAAATCCAGGGTCCAGAATTACAACCACTAGAGCTTTTTCCATTTTAGCAGTTTAAACTTCTATCAGAGCAATATTCCAACAAGCCATGCATCTACCAGCAGGGAAGGATTCCAGCTAATTTCAAACTGCATTAAGAATAAAATTGGCTCTGCATTTTGGAGCAAAAATACTTTTGGGGTTTTTTTTTAATAATTGCAGTTCTGATCTCAGTTGTTCTTTTATTATTTTATACATCAGAAAGATTTGGATTCTTCAGGTTATTGTTTTTGTTTTGCACCTTCATGGACTGCACCTTTATGAATTCACCTTGCTTTATATAGCACCAGCATCCATAGTAGGAACATGGGGAAGAATGTGTAAGAACTGTGGTGGATGTGGTCTGGCTCTTACCACAAAAGACTGAAAATGTCAAAGACATGGTTGGCTAATCAATTTCCCTCCTGCCTCCCCTCTCCACTGTTGCCACAAACAGCTTGGATACTTCAGAGAAGCCAGATGAGAAATGGGTCCTATTAATATCGATGAGACTTTGATGCCTGTATGACATTAAGTGGTTAAACTTTCCTGAATTGAGAGATTTCTTCCTGCTTTCCCAAATCATTGGGATGAAATGGTGATTCTTTACTTCCCAAGTGCATTCTTAATGATTTCTGAAGTTAATTCTTAATGATTTTTCTCTTAACTTGCAAATGATGGCACAGATCACGTGTTGGGTAAAAAAATAGTAATGCATGCTGATACCTAGAAAGTGAAGAGATTATGAGGTTTATGCTTCTTTCCATCTTCAAAATATTTGTTTGCATAAACCTTGGTTTTGTGCTGCTGAGCAGATTTATTACTGTGGAAACACAACTGGATGTTAGCTCGTATCAGAAAGAGAAAAACCACTGTCACCTTAATGCTGACAGATTTGTCAGTACTAGAAGAAACAGATGGGTTGGAAGAGAAAAGATTAGAATGGGAAAATTTGAGTCTTACAGTTAGTAGTTAGATCAGTTCCAAAAGAGAAAAGATCCATTGTGCATTTTAAGCATAAAGCTTTACTTTTCCTTGGTGTATAAAATGTCAGCTGGTTTCAGTCCAGTATCAGAATGCTTACACAATAAGACAGTTTTAATTGGTCATTCAATTGGCTGGAGTTATGATGTTAATTGAATTGTTTTCCCTTTGCAGGGACCTCAGGGGCCTCCAGGACAAAAGGTATAGTATAAACAATACTGTGAAAGTGATTATTCCTGCTGGTGCCAAATTGCAAGCAGAAAAGGTGACTGGAATTAGCTACTGTACACTGCATTGAACCAGTTAGTTTAGGCTCTGAATTTTGTTTTTGCAAAATGCAGTCATATAATGTGAGACATCAGATTTCTCATTTCCCCCATCGTAGGAAGTCCAGGCAGTGAAGAACAGACTGTTTTCAATCTGTCTGCTTAACTTTCAGGTGAAAAGGTTGCTATAATTTTCTTATTTGTGTACTGGTATGACTAGGAAACCAATGTTAAAATGTTGTGAAAGGGTGGGAGATAGAGTTTCTGATTAAATGCATGTCCTTACTCAAGTAGATCAGTGCCATATGACTAAAGAATTGACCATCAGAAACAAAGGACATAGGTGTTGCTGATAAATGGGGCTTGGTTGATGGTGTTCAGGTGGTCTGCCAGTATCTTCCTGTTCCTTCAGTAACCCGAGACCTGACTTCCTGGGAATGCTGTCAGCATTATTTACGCTCATTAAACCTGACTGCCTCAGTTTGATGTAGTGAGTTTAGGATTTATGGAATTACACCATTAAAACAGTCCTAGTATATCAGCAATAACAGCTAATAAGTGCCACTCTTCCAGCATCTCACCCACACATCACCAAGGCAAGTAATTTTCTAGTTGATTTCAAAAAATTAATAAATTGTATGGAAGGTATTTAATAAAACAGGCTTGAAATGTATAAAGAAAAAAAGAAAGAGGAAATGAATAAGTAGTATTAACATATGTCAGAAGGATTCCACCTCTGTCTTTCTTCTTCTAACATAATGTTCTTTAAGGTAAAGATTTGTTTGCATTTGTTCAAATGGAACTTTTTGAGCAAAAGAAGGAAAACCTCACTGGTATGTAGAAATGTAATCCCAAATCATATAAATTCATGGAAAGCATATAAATTCATTGAAATTTGTCAGCTGTGGGCTGTGCAGAACTTGCAGGCTGAAGGAGAGGACTACCCTTCATGTTTCACAATGCAGGAATGCGGCATTTTAAAGCTGTGCTGATGTCTTAAGTTACCATTTAAAATTACGCCCTCAGATTTGGGGAGGAGGGTATTTTACATGTGCAGCATCAGCAAAACTCATGTGCTGATTAGCTTTCGAATATCTGATAACTTGGCATGGTAGAATCAGCTCTATTTACACTTCCTAACATCCTATGTCTCATCAGAAAAATAAACAGCTATAAGAGACTGTCACGGAGAGCAGGAACTTTTAAAATTTGTGATAGTTTGTTGAGGCTGCTGGTTTAATGCCCTCCTGAGCTTTGTCTTCTAGTTTTCTGAAAAGTTATAGAAAGATGTGTAAATGTTCACTAGGAGCCCTTAATAGTCATGACCATGCATCCAGCAAAAAGAGGCAACACTAATGCTAAAATGGAAGCTTTGGCAGTAGGGGGAGAGCATTCTGGGTCATGGAGATGCAGTGGGATGCTGCAGTATTATTTCTTACTGATTTATGGCTCTGCTATGAGCTGGATCCCCTTGGGCATTCAAATGTTGGAGTTCTTTCAAGACCCTCATGAGTTGCTTCTTTTTCTTTTTTCTCAGGATTTCTCAACTCTATTCTTTGGCAAACATGTGCATCCATTCTGGGTACATGCTTCTGGGTGTTGGTGCCCTTTGACTAATCCACTTCTAGTGAAACCTCCAACCAATATGAATAGATGGGGAAATGCCACGCACTGATTTTTTTGGGATAAAATAAAAAAAAAAAAAACAGGGCATAAAGGGATTCACAGGGTGTGTATTTGTCTGAAGGGTCCCATGAAACTGCACACTTCACTGTTGACTTCTGCTTTTCCCAGTGCCCTGGCCTCTTTTTAGGGTGCCAGCCTTTCAAATACAGCTACCACACTTTTGTATCCTATTAAGTTGTTTATAAATGAAAAATGATGCTCTCAGTTTCCTTGCTGAGCAACACCATTATTATACAAAAAGAGGATAATGTTGGATAAGCACACAGTGTTCCTGCTTTCTTCATGCCTCAGGTTTTCACTGAACATCCATAACAAGTCACACAAGTTCCTTCAGAAAAATTGTCCATCATATGTATATCATATATAGTGTGATTGCTTTATAAAAAGATCCCTCAGACATTACAAGTCAGTATTACTATTTTACTTTCCTCTTTGCTCCTTGTGTTGGCTTTTAATTTTTTATTGCAATAATACTGATGTAATTTAAAAGGATATCTGTAATTTGCTCTGTCAGGCTGAATTGTTGCAAATCATCTCTCAAAAGCCTTAAGATAGATTGGCGCAACCAGTTATTGAGCTTGAAGCATCCCTCTTGAAGCATGAATGATTTTGTTCAGGTGGTATGTTTGTTTGTGTAGGATCAGTCTCAAAATTTATCAAAAGCATTAAACAGAATTGCATTTTAATTCTTACATTTCTTCTGAAGCATTTACAAGGTTACAAAGCTTGAAGCTTGTTTCTGAAAGATGCCATACGGTGAGACAGTCGCTAAAATGTGCAGCATGAGAACATGTATAATTAGTATAAGATCTCAAATTAAAAGAGAGCTCAGCTTAGATACATACTCATTTTGGAATAATTTATTGCCATTGCAATAAGCAAGCATTCACCATTATTTTTAAGCACTGTATTAAGAGATGAAAGGTTTCATGACCTGTTTAATTTGCTAAACGCTGCCGTCTGTTTCCCACCAGGGTTCTGTCGGAGTGCCTGGTGTTCCAGGGAGAGATGGACAAGTGGTGAGTTCGTTGACTTTGTCAGCATTGCAGTTATTTACGTAGTTGATTAAAGATACTTAAGGCTTGTTCACATGAGCAATATGCAACCTTGCATCCAGACCTGTGATTTCAAATTGGCTTAATAGAAAAGGGTCTACAATCTGATTTGTGCTCTAAAGTAATTTTTTCTAGTTATGCTTAAACAGACAGCAAATGTAATTAACTGAGCTGAAACTCTGATGCCTGGATTTGATGATGACTGATAGGTTCCTGAGAGAAATGTGTATTACTGGTGAGCAACGTTAAACAATATGTTTACAAACTTGTTTTTTTCTGCAGATTTTTAATTATTTTTTTCTAATTTTTTAACTCAGTACCTGATGCAAACACTTATATTGATATTGGGTATTTATACAGAGCTAAGATATTGTTACTACAACCAACAAATAGAGAATAAAGACAGACTGGAAACATGTGGAGAATGATGTAAATTGAAGTTGGGGATGAAAATGCAGAGAAATAAATCAAGCAGAAATATTCTTGAATACAACTGGGATGAAATGTTAACTCAGGCATGTCAGTGTCATCTTTCAGTGCCAACACCAAGTTAATTCACAGTTCAAAACAGCCCTCCATAAGAAGGGGTTGCAGTAAAGCAGGAGGGCTGTTTAACAGCATTGCTAAGGCTTGTTGGCAAATCTGGATGGTGATGTTTAAATAATATCACCCCCTGAAAGTAAACAGTATTATCCATCTGTTGTTCTCACAAGGACTATCATTCCTAGTGAACTTGAAAGCACTAGCAGGGAATGTCAAAAGGAATATGTGTGATATTATAAACACAGTTGTTTACTGTGTTGAAGCAGTGATAGGTGGTAGTGTATAAGGTTCACATCATACAATCTCTTCTTCTGTCTACCTCCCCAAAAGCCCTAGGAATAAATGCGCTAAGATACTTCAAATATTTTTTAATTTCTCTTTCCTAACAAAAAGGATGTATTGTTTTTAATAGCATAATATACAGTATTAGACTTGTGTTTTGACAATGATGTAGTAATCATTTTTTTTTTTCACTTTAGTGATAGTGACAGTGCTAGGAATCTATTTTTTAAATATTCAGAATATTATGACTACTGTGGAATGACAAAACAAAACAAAAAATTAGAATTAGCTCTATCTAGCATACAAGTGATTATAAGAAAATATTATATAAAAAAAAATGCATCAAATCCGGACATTGTTTTCCTTCATGTTTTATAGCCACATTCAATTGCAAGAAAATGATAGACAGTAGTTGCCAGCACAGATACTGTTGCTCCACGTAATTCAAGTAATTTTTGTGACCAAAGTATGTGTGAAAAGCCAGTGCAGACACATTTTCTAGCAGAATTTCCTTTGGACCTGCAGGAAAACTGGACAGGGTGAAGCTGCAAACCGTATTGAACAGAACAGAACTGATGATTCACATTTTATCCAAGAGCATTGCTTTTAATAGTGTTGTCACCCAAGCTCTAGCCAGAAATCTTCACTCAGATCAGCACAAAAATTGGATGTTCATGAGTCAAATATGTCAAATGCACAAAAATTATTTGATTATTAAAGTGTCATTCTTGAGGATGTAGAAAATTTTTAAGCTCTACTAGCAAGATTGTTGCATGCCTGTTTTTAGGACACCACATAGGCTTACCTGGAGTTGTGTCTCATGGGGAAGAAAATAAATTTGCAGTTGCCTTTGATTAAGGGAAAATTTAAACAACTTTAAATGCTGTTTATCAAAGCATTCACACACACACTTGATTTTAAGCATATGCCTAATGCTCTCTGCCCTTTAAACTAAGAAAATTGTGCTTTTAAAACAGGTCCTAACATTTTAAATTTGTTGTATAATGTTTATTTGATTTAGTTCAATATTTACAGGATCTAAGACTTTAAAACATTCTTAAATTATTACCATGTTAATAAAGGTGTCAGTGTATTTTTCATGTAGCTGGACTATTTTACTTTTGACCTGTAAGAAAAAAAAAACATATTACTTACTAAACTAAAATCTAGATACTAGAAAAAAACATACAGATAAAAATAAAATGTGGTCACATTCTTTTGTTTACTTTCACAGTTGTTGGTTGATATTGGCTAGCAAGATCTTCCTTATGTGCAGAAATTGTATTGCTTTCGTGTAATACTAAGCTGCTGAAGGTTGAATGTTGCTCTCTTAATAAATAGCTAACAAATTCTGCTAGCTTGGAAATAGTGGTAGAAATACAGTTAAACTGAAGCAGTATGTATCTAAAGTTAGAAAGTACAGTGCAGTCTAGGACTCCCATGCTACCAAAAGGTCTTTTCTTCTAATTTATATGAAAAAAACAGATTCTCAGTGTAGTATGACACAGAAGATATTGTCAAATGAAGACCAGAGCAGTAATTTTAAGATTTGGTCTGTACTAAGTGCTGGCTGCTAGCACTCCTGGCTTTACTCATACAAATTCATGTTGATCTGCAGAATAGTCAAATTTGACTTGAATATGTGAATCAAGTCATCCCCTTTTTAGAAGTTATGTAGTTAAAAGGCTTTACAAAAGCCTTTCTGTCTTGGTAGCCTTTTAATCAGTGAGCTCACTCTGTCAAAAAGCAGCATGTGCAGGCATCAAGTTCCAAGTTAATATTTTTTCTTAGTTTAAAAGGCAGTGAGTGTTAAGCACATGCTTAAAATTAAGTGTGTGTGAATGCTTTCCTCATCTGGACAATGAAATATTTTTCTGCTGACAAATGTCAGCAGTGAATTAGATTTGATCTCTCCTTAAGCAGTTGAATAATAGAGTTAGGTCATCTCCATCTCACACATCTCTCTAATTTTCTTTTTCCTTTCCCTTTACCTCTTCTTTAATTGAAATAGTGGCTTATGGGAGACGATTGACAACTCTGACCAATGGGTCTTGGAATGAGATCAGAAATTCTGAGTGCATTTTGAACAATTTTTTAATCCCTTAACATATGAACCACTTCTCTTAGACAATCTTTAGATATTAGAGTAAGTGTAAATTTACACAACCCACATGTTTTTGCAGGACTGTGAACTAGCAGATTTTTCTTGTATGAAGAGCAGTAGCAAAATCATTGCCATGAAAACTTCACACTTTTTTTCTTTTAGGCTAAATCCAATGAAATATTACAGGTAATCCTGTGAGGGAATTACAGTCTGAGTTTGTTCCTACGTTTGGGAAACTATAGCCACACTCTGCTTTTCTTGTTGAGAACAGTAACTGTGTCCTGAGTTCAGCAGTTGCAGTCAGTTTTTCTTCTCTTTAGTAGCTGTGTTTTGACTTAA
>NDXB01015268.1:49302-104083 GCA_002631895.1 Agapornis roseicollis | reverse complement strand
TTAAGAGTGCCATCTTGGTTGCTACAAAAGGAAAAGCGGTGGTACTCCTTCCAGTTATTACTTTATAAATTGGAATTTCCCTTGCTGTCTAAAAGTTTCTTTTTTGTTGTTTTTAGCCCACAAAGCAGAAAAACCAGTATTCTAGGTTAGGAAGGTCTTTGTTAGAAAAATGCATAATCTTGACTAAACAAGAACACCTTCTTCCTTTTTTCTGTTGAGCCTTTCACTCCATGCCAGGGTAAACCCCAGAGGACAAAAGATGGTTTCCCTGCATTTACTGTGTACATTTAGAGCTTTCTCTGTTACAGACCATTTATAAACGTTTAATTCTACTGAATTTCGTATGTTTATTTCCCATATAGTGTAATCCAGGTTTGGAAAGAGTACAGATGTTACCTCTTCGATCACTTAGTCTCAGTGGGTAAAACACCAACGACCAGAAAAGAAAACAGATGGGCAGGAAGCCTTTCAAATCTCAGACTGAACGAGCCTGGTTTTTGGAACCAGCTAAGAGAAAACTGTCTTGACTACTTTTTGTTTCATTTCAGATGCTTAAGAGAATGAATAGGAGGGAATGGGCACACTCCTAAATATTTTAAATTATTGATTTAACAAAACATTAGCAAAAATTACAGTACCTATAATAATGACAATCTAAAGACCCTTATATCTGCCACTATGGATCTACTTTGTCAACATTTCTGTGATTTTTTCCCTACTTTGTCTATGCTCTGAAGAACACGATTTTCCTAATGAGCGGTTAAAGAAGCATCCATTCAAGTACGCGAACTTTCTGGAGTGCCTTGTTTTTAAAGTCCTTCAATCTCAATTAACACAAATCTGAACATATCTCTTTTTGCAAAACTGCAAGAACATTTGTCTATTTACTATTTCCATCAAAGAAGCCTCAGTAGAGGCTGTTAAAGTAGAGGTCATAACTCATTAGTTATGGCTGCTTGTGCAAGGCATTCTATAAATACAGAAAAAATACTTTCATAAAAATACTGGCAAATTACATGCCACACTACAATATTTGATTGGAAAGGCACAAAGAATAATTTAAACCTATATATACAGACTCCACAGTGTATGTTTTGCACATTAAAAGTTCAAGAGGAAAAGATGTTAACAAACCAGGAAGATACTNCACTACAATATTTGATTGGAAAGGCACAAAGAATAATTTAAACCTATATATACAGACTCCACAGTGTATGTTTTGCACATTAAAAGTTCAAGAGGAAAAGATGTTAACAAACCAGGAAGATACTCTGCAAGCAACTCCATCTAAAATGTGTGAAGATACTCTGCAAGCAACTCCATCTAAAATGTGTGAAGATACTCTGCAAGCAACTCCATCTAAAATGTGTCTTTTAAATGTTGAGCCCATAGAGAAACAACTGATGAATTTGTGTGTACATGCTGGTCTGAATACCGCGCTCTGAAGTTGCTTAGACTCTTCTAATGCCTTCCAACAGCACAATGACCTCTCTGGCAATCATGTTCCTGGGTGGCTTATCCTGCCAGTGGTGCTGGAGAGCAGACAGGTTTTCTGTTTCTCCCATCAGCTTCCAGTTAGTTTGTGGATCAGCAGTTTTCTGGAAGCATCCTGCTCAGCAGTGCTCAGGCCGTGGCAGGAATAGCCAGCAGCACAGGGTGGGTTCCCATGCTTTGTGGGGTTGAAGGAGAGTCTCCAGTGACTTGCTGAGTAAGAGGAAAGAGCCTCTAAATCAGTAAAGTCCTCTGCAAATCTCCTTAAACACTGAAAAACTTTAATTCCCTAACAGGAAAAATGAGGGCCACATGTGTTAGAAGATTGGCTGTGGGTATAATGGCTTCTTTTTCTCCTGGGCATCATGTAAACTTGCAACATCTCTTCAGCCTGGACACTGCAAATCCTTTTACTATGATTGCTCTTATCCCCCCCACATAGCAGCAGCAAGCTTTTTTAAAATGAATACATAAACCGGGTCTTACACAGTGATCTCTTTGAATGTCTGACTCTTCCTGGAGAGTCGTTGCACTCAAACAAAACACACATACACAAATTCCTGTTGCTCCAGCCTGACACCCTTGTGTTCCTCTGCATGTGCCAATTGTTTGTGATATCTCTAAAACAGCATAAATGGCATAGTTCATCAAACCATAACAGGCATTAGAAAACAAACACGAAGAAAAACAAAACCCAAACCAACTCTAGAGCTTAATTATGCTGACCTAAAAAGCCTCCTACTACATAGTTCTTGCATTAAGATGTAACTTTGCAAAAATCATCCCTGCTGGGTTATAATGTGCTTATTTTTTATTATTATTTTTTAAATCTCCCACTTGTCAGGGAAAAAGCCATGATGTGGATGTTGGAACATTATGAAAATGAATTCATAAGCCAAGTCTATCTGCCAGAGTGCTCTTGCTAAATGCTGCAATGAGTGAGAGACTCAGCATGTGGCCAACTAAAGCTGCTTCATAAAAGAAAACAACAACAACAACAAAACTACCAAAAAAAAATAGACAAGGGAATGAGGGAGAGAAAACATTTCTGACATCTATTTAATGATCATGCAGTTCCATGCACATGAAATCTCCAGGGCCAAGAAAAGGTTTCTTAATTCAAATCAGCAACCAGTCCAGTAAAGACAAATCAAAAGAATTGACCTCAGCCCCATGGTTCCCTCACCACACACATCAGATGACAGTGGGCCTGTGAACCATGGAACTCAGAAGGCTGTTCATTTAGTGTGCATACATGACTGCTAAAGCCAGTGCAAAGGTAGGACAGGTAAGATAGAGCCATAGCTGTACTCACAGTGTTAGCAAGGCACAGATGACGTTACATTGACCATTAACCAAGAGCCAGAAAGCCTTCTCTCCTAAAACTAATCTGCGCAATTTTTGTGTATCATCTATAGCTCTTCTAATGGGATTGTCAAGCCTCACCTCTGAGTTCCCCACTCCTGCCCAAGCTGTCTGGTGGCAGAGCAATGCGTGCAGCTTTCCCTCCCTCAACACAGATTTTGTACTTCTCTTGCAGCACACTTTGGTAATCTCTTCACTCTCCACAATTGTGTACCAAAGCAATTAGTCACTTCTTTGACACCTTCTTAGAGTAAAGACCTTGGCATCACCTCATCTGAAGCAAAACCCTGCTCTGATTTAAAGTAACCATAAAGAACACTTTGCTCTATATTCTGCAAATTTTCAAAGTGCCGCTCTCCCTTGAAGTGTTATTAGTTTGTCATCTCTTTACCCTCAGTTAAATCTGTCAAACACAACAGTGCAACGATAAGTAGACTTTTAAATCAATCTTATACAATCAACAATTGACAGTGAAACTGAGACTGTACCAAAAAACATCCTGCAGATTTAAATTGGACTAGTTGATGAATTAGCATACATAAATGCCCATAAGATCAATTTAGAGGACACTAGTATGTGCACAGTAAGATTTATAATGCCTGCAATGTACTGTGGTATAATTAATAAAGTATGTGTAGAGTAAAATCAAAATACCTAGTTAAAGAAGAGCCACTCCTTTCCAATTAGGTTGGAAATACACTGTGTATCATGCTGGAAACTGCAGAGTACAGGTTCAAGCACAGATGTGACAGATGAGGCGAGATCTCTACACCTCAGTTTTTAATTAGACAAACCCTGTTCTAAATGTGCTCATTCTGTCTCTTCAGTGCTGTTCCAGATTTTCACACAGCTTTTTGGGTTCTCTTCCTTCTGATGTATATTCTTGTTCTTAACCCTCCTTTTTCCATGAAAAGGAAACTGATTAGAGATGTTTCAACCTGTGATGTCACAGACCTGCCAATTAGCCATATTCTGCAGTGATACAACACTTGTTACAAACATTGCAATATTACGAGCATCACCAATCGCCACCCAGTTGTAATGGCACCCGGTTGTAACTTCATAATTTGACTAATGATAGCCTCCCTTTCATTTCCTGTTGGGGGCAGAAGCTGGGAGAGAAACATAACACTGTCATTAGACAGGATTTTTTTTGTAAAACTCATGAAACTAAACCCAGCTTACTGTGGTGTGAGCATGGCATTCCCATAGGTGCTTTAAACAAAGTAGAAAAACTGGGGTCACAGTCCCAGTGAATAGTAATGGAGATCAATGCTTTGGTCCTAACATCACTGTCAAATTCAAGCTGAGAACAAAGGTCCCACTGCTGCAATGAACATGGTCTGCTGTGCTTACGCTGCACAAGGTTTCTTGCAGATTAAGGCAAAGCTACTACATTTTATGGACACTCTTACTCCGGTTTGTTGCCTTCAGAAAAAAATTTTAATCTTTCTTTTCAAGACTTTTTTCCTAGAAGAAACTCCCTATTCAGACTGCCTCAGCTAAAAGGAGAAAATCCAATTCTCAGGCCTGTCAACATTTATATACTAACTTGCACCGTTAACCTATTTCACAGTCCTTTTCAGCTATTAATTTGCAGTATGCTGTTGCAGCCTGTACTTTTTCCTGCCTCCCCATGTTCAAGTTATAAGCACTACTGTCATCTGCCATCCATCAATCCACTGTGCATTAGGCAGGAACACTGGGCATCAAGTGGAAAGAAGGCTTCCCTTTCACAGGATCTTATGCTCAGAGACACCATGTTAAAAGACACTTAAGTATGGATTTATATTTTGTGCTTCTTCCCATTCTATCATTCTACCAGACTCCCCCACATGAGCACTCCATGTGGTCCTTCAGAATATACAACATTGTACCTCTGCTAAGTTTCAAAACTCCGTTAGGCTGTGTACACACTGATAAGAAATATTACAAATGTCTTAATAACACATCACTGAACACCTGCCATGCTCCTCTGCCAGCAGTTTTCCGAGCAAGAAGACACAGCCCAGTGATCTGCCCAAGAAGAGGCACACTGAAGGAGCACCTATCCCTCTTTCCTTTTGTTGCACAAGGTCAGACTCACCACAGTACACCTCCATTGAGGTGCTATCCCAGTTTGTTCAATTCACAGTCACACTCCACCATGCTGCTCCAACTAATCCTCTCATCCACCAGTTCAGTGACAAGTCAGAGAGGACAAATATCTCCATCCTTTAGATAACCACCACTAGCTTCTACCATCTCTGTGCTGAGACTCCACCAAAGTTATCTTGGATCGCACTTGGACTGCCTGTCCTGGGTCTTGTGAATTCAGTTTTGTGCCACTAAGTATTAAAAAATAGGCCAGAATGACCACGAATTACTTTCATTTGCATTAATAAAGTTAATGGTCATCTTGGACTAGGCTTTCAGAGTTCTTTTTACATTTGTCTGTTCAATATAATATGTATTTTATTGACTGGAAAGACTTTTTGGCATCACATTAATTCTCATCATGATTTCACATATTAAATTACTACTTTCTTTCATGCAGCCTCAAGCTAAGGGCCCTAAGCAGAACTACTTAGTCAGGGCATTTTGTCCTGAGGAGAGAGGCGAGGTCATTGAGGCAGCATAAACTAATCCAAGAGCTCAGAAGTGAGAAGAAAATGCTTGTGATGACCTTTCATTTTGTACAATAATTTATCTAAAACAAATGTTACTTTAATTTGCTTTATAATGGTAATCACGGGAAATGACTGGCCAGCTCTCAGAGGTTTATCTGCCGTGATTAAATATTTTCTACCTCAGAACTTTTCTTTCCATTGATGAGGCTAGAAGTGCAATTCCCTTTGGCTGGAAGTGCACTTCCAGAAGGTCAAAAAATAAACTTGTGCCATTTCGTTCATCTTCTATTAAAGATGCATCAAACTACCCATGAACATTCATACCGTATATCATTGAACATGAATGGGCTCAATGACCTGTACAGAACAAGGGTATTGAGCAACCTATTAGACATGCTGACAAAAATACAATATTTGGGTCATATTATGCAACATAAAAATAATTACTTCAAAGTTACATGAAAAGATACAGCTTACTTTAAAGTACAGACAACTTTTGTTCTTCACAAGTCATTTTTCTAATACAGAAAGATAAATATAGTTTTGTTGGGTTACTATTATATTTAAATGCCATCTCAAAGTCTCTTATATCGTTGTATAATCACAAGCTGTATTTAAAGTCTAAAAAGATGAGTGCATACAATAAGTATTTTGGGGTCTTGTTTTGTTTAATTTTGCTCTTTCTCTACCCAAGAAAAAACTTCTGAGTATTTAAACACTCCAAGAAACATTTATTTTTTTTTTTCCTTGAATAATGTATTTTCAGATTAAATATCAATCTAATATCAGGAAAAATCTAGTTTGCTCAACATTTATGACAGAAACCTCATCTAAAAATGGAAAAAGAATTTAAAAAGAAGCCAATGAATCTTCTCCATTGTAGTCAGGTTCAGGTAAGGTTTGGGGTATGAACAGTCCCCACTCTACAAGAATTTTGCATATAAGAAACTCTTTCATGCCAGAATATGGTAGTCATCTTTTACCAACCTGACTGCTAAAGGACATTCTTGAATGATACTTGAATGAATGAAAGCAAACCAGGAAATCTCATTAAATGTTGCCAGCAGCTTCAAATCATTATGAATTTTCCAATATAGCATCCAGTAATTACATTAGCTTTCCAATAATGTAGTCAAATGTCTCTCATTACAACTAATTGAGAAAGTACAACAGATTACCCAGCCTTACTGTTTTATGAAAAGAAAATCATGTTTGGTCAGCTCTGCAAACAGCTGAATGCATTGACATGCAAGTCACAAACATGTCAGCACTTACCTTTCTGTGGGTCAGGATTCCCTTACTTGGCACTTCTTCCTATGCAAACTTCCTAAACTAACACACACAAAGTTGTGTGAGCCTTTATATCCACAGTAATTCTTTGATTACAGTCACATATAGCTTCCAACTGTAAACACATGGTTAATTTTCTATCAGATGTAGAAGCTTTCCTGGCAGACCTGAGACTTAAACTGTGTCCAGCCTTCACGGCCACAGTTCTGCGGAGAGCCCCATTAGCTTTACCTTTACACAGACTTCTCTTGGATGTAACCTCCAGGCAACAGGACAAGGCATAATTGAAGCTGCAGAGTCTTCGCTGCTGGCAGTGAGAGGCATGCTGGAGGAAATCCAGTGAAACTTGGAGAATTGGCAGTCAGGCCGGTTTCCTTCCACAGAACAATAAAATCCATGTTACTATTGCTATTATTATTACTGTGGTTATCCAGATAAGTAGAGCTATAGGTAGTAGAACCCTGTACAGCTAAGTGCGTTTGGCACTGAGGTGGTAAGACAGCATACAGGATCTACTCTGCTGGTTGAGGCAGAATCACCCTTTAAGCCTAGGCATTGGGCATTTTTCAGCATCTGCACAGTGAAAACACATCAGAACTATGAAGCCTGTTTGGAGGCATAGAATTAATGGCCATTAAATTTTGAGCTCCTGTATGGTCCTTGGCAGCTTACTTTTTACAACATTATAAAAACAAATGTACAAAAAAAAAGCTGAGGAAGTACAGAAACATGCATAGTTAACACACCCCTAATGTGTTTTAAGTGATTGTGAGTTGCCCAGAGGAGCCCAGAGGTTCCAAACTTGTAATCTCTTAAAACTGACAGAGGGAATATGCAATTCTAAATGAGATTCAATTATGTGGCAGCACTTGGAGTCATTTTGGAGCATGACACCAAAGGCCTGCAATCATAAACAGTGTGCAATTACAGTTCTAGCTCTGTTTTGACACCACCTCCTGTACATCACCCATGTGTTCCAGAGACTTCAGGGCTGGAGGCCATGAGGAGCATATGTTTTCTATATACTTTCATGTATACTTTACACACTTTGGCTAAAGGCTAGTGAGCAGTGTTTAGTCACTGAGCTTAGCTATTTGATGCTGAAGTCCCGCCCTTCAGGCCCAGGACAGCAGAAAGTAGCCACTTTTCAATGCCACATAAGGGCTCTTCTGTCCCTATCCTAAAGAGAAATTACAACCCACGGATTAAAAATAAAAGGATTAGGAGAGCACAGGGATATTCCTGCACAGCTAAGTCCAAATGCATCTCAGTATTTCAAATGCTTGGCAAAATCCCTGTAGAAACTTTGCCTTCACATATGAAGCAGTGCTCCTATCTAATAAGCACAAGTTTACAATAATAGGATGGCTATAGTAATGTCAATAACAATAATAATTATGTTGATAAAGGAGACAGTTCTGCAATAAATATTATGGTGATTAATTCTCCAGAACTTTCAAATGGCCATTTCAGACTACTGTCTTTGTATATTACAAACACTGTATAGATGTCATAATTGATTTTATTTTTTAAACTTACACCTTTTGAAATATTTATGGCTTAAATCAGAGTAGACACAAAATATGCATGGAAAAACTACCCATTTGAGGTGCATTGACCCAACTGAGAAATATTGCATGGAAAGAGGTACAGTTCCTAAAAGAGTGACAAGAAATGAAGACACCACAAAATCATCACACTGTGTAAGAAAAAAAGAAGTATTTTACAAAAGATCTAAAAGGATTAATTCAAAATCTAAATTAAGCTTTCCTTTCTGCTACATACCGTTCATTTTTGCCCCGATAGCAATTTTCCTGATTAGCAAACAGGCTACCCAAAGCAACAGATCTATTTAGAAAGATGGACAATGAGAGTGCATAATGGGGCATGCGATAAACCAATAAATTATATCTGTGTCATGTTTCCCTATTCAGGAACCACTAGCTGCCATCCTGGCTGCTTCCATACAAGCACTATTTGCTTAAGATCAAGTATGAATTTATGAGTCAGCAACAGTCTGTGCCTTCAGAAACTTAAACCCATTCCAAGGGTTTTCACTGGCTGGCAGGATAGATTATTCAAAGTCTTTCTTTTCTGTCTGCACCCAACATAAAGGTTTTTCAAAAAGCTTGAGAGAAAGTGGCCATTATTTAAAGGTCAGTTTTGCAGAAAATTAATGAATACAGTTAAGAGTCCTGAAAGTCATCTAAAGCAAAACAGAAAAAATAGACTGTTAGAGCCAAGGTGGGGACACAGCTAAGATCCACTGCTGAGTATAAAAACTGACTGGGTCCCTCGGTGGCCATTTTAAATAATTCAAGCCATTTGCAGCCCTTCAAATGACTGAAACCAGCACTCGGAGTGACAGTGTGTGTGTGTGTGTGTGTGTGTGTGTGTGCGCGCACGTGCATGTCTGCATTTCTGGGGGAGGAATAAATCTTGAGATCACAAAATTGAGATTAATTTCTTTTGCTCTCATTTAATTTGGCATTTTTCTAAGTGGGCAGACAGTGCCCCAGGGGTAGAATGGAACACGCAACCCATCAAATTTCAGCTAATTTAAAAGAAAATCTGAATTCTCCTTATCATGAAAACAAAAGCGATTTAAATGCCAGCAAACAGAATTGTTTATCAACAGTTGCACGGCCTCACAGAATGAAACCCAATTCACTGCTATTCTCAAAGAAACCATATCCCTTTCTTTAATGCAAAGATGGGAATGAAAATGAGTACTGTACTGACTGATAAAGGGGAGCAATTGCTTTCCAATAAGGTAAATGGCACAAGCCTGATCCCAGACTAATTTGGCATAAAAGTGGTTTTCCTGGTAACATGAAAAGGACATTGTGTATGGAGTCTCTTCCCATTGATTCATTCCCTCTTTTCAGGCTTCAGTGTTGCTGGAACAGATTGCCTCCTCTAGCGCAAACCCAAGTGACATCTGATTCACCCACTGGCAACTGTTCAAGCCTATCTGGAAAAGCAGGCCTCTGTCAACTGGGGACTTCAGGTTTTTTCCACAGCTTTTATCAGTGGTTTTCATGCTGCTGAAATGATCTTGGCAGTGCTTCTCACAGTAATCCCTCACCCTTTTGTGCCACTGCTGTTTACTAGTACAGCCTTCCTTGCTACTAGGTGTGTTATCTCAAAAGACTTCAGCTTAGGAAGCCTGTGCAAATGATCACTTAAATTGGACTTCTCAGACGATTCAGATGATGTGCAAAATCAATGCCCTGTAAAAACTAATGTAATTTTTTAAATGCAATTAAGTTAAAAAGCTGCTTATTTAACCTTAGCATTTAAATCTCCCAAGATCTTGAAGCCCACAAATGGCAAGACGCTCCAAACATCACCT
Organism: Agapornis roseicollis; assembly: GCA_002631895.1. Taxonomy (NCBI): domain Eukaryota; kingdom Metazoa; phylum Chordata; class Aves; order Psittaciformes; family Psittacidae; genus Agapornis; species Agapornis roseicollis. Next base: position 93,973 of record NDXB01015268.1, on the reverse strand, counting down.
AAACACATTTGCTCTGGGCCCTAGTCATGTCCTCAGTTGCCAGGAGCCACTTTGGGGGTGCAATTATCAAACAAAACCCAATATATTAAATTCATTTAAGTAGGATGAGCCACATGATTAAACATCCATACTGCCTGGAATGAGTCTGTGGAATAATAAAACAATCTGTTGTATATATGAATGGAGGAATTTAATTTATCTGCACCTACAATCATACCCAGGAGCTGGATAAAAAAGATGCCAAGTGAAACAAATTGTGTTAACAGCATGCCTCAAAATATCAGTGAGTGAATGTCTTACAGCTTATTCCCTGAGGAAAGAAAAAGAACCTTTACGTACTTATACGTAACTACCAGCACATGGTACAGTGTTTTGTATCATGAATTAGATGTTATCCAGTGAAGGCTCCTAAGAATAAAGCAGATTAAGACCAAAACCAGGAACTCTGGGGAGCCCTGGAAATAACTGAGGATGAAAACAGAGCCTGTTTTAGGTATTTTTCTATTTGATATATAAGCATCAGTTCTTCAAAGCCAGTCTAAAACACTGCAACAATAAAGATAGCTTAAACAGTACCAGGAAAACCCATTCAAACTTACAAAGGCTGGACAAAAAAGATTATCATGGGTCAGTGTAATGTCAAGAGAAGAGGAAAGATTTTATATGACTATACTGAAAGATGTTCATGCTCAACACATATAAAAAAATAACTTCACAATTCAGCAGTTTGTATACAAGATGATTACAGCCCCAAAATGAAACCTACTTGAAATTGCACATTAACTATCTTTTTGATAGCATTAATAACGAAAGAGCTGAAATAAAAAGGTAGGGTAAGACAGCCCTCAAAGGAAAAAATGCTTACTCATTAAACAAAAGATAGGCGGTACATACAGAAACTCTCCTTGAAAATCGCCTTCAAACTCATTGTGTGCCATTTACAGATCAGTGAAACATGCAAAAAGGTAATGGCAATGTTCTAGTGATAGTAGGAATTAAGCAGTAAAATTCTATTTATTTTGCAGTAAGGAATAATTTATTGCCAAGATTAAAAAATGGACAGAAAATAATTTTTTATATATCAGTACAATTCTCAGAATAATTCAAACGTGCTATAGTGTCATTCAATATGGTAGCATTACAGATGCAAGCTCATCAGATTTCTCCTACTGTCAATTATTAAGGGCAGATCAACTGGTCTTTCCAACCTCGGAGAAGATACAGGAAAAGAACCTAAACATACGTCTTTATATATCAAATAAACATAATAATGACAACATTTTGGGGACAAATTTGAGACCTGATGTAATAACACTTTGCATTATCTACTAAATATGACAAGATGTATACCTAAAGTTTGCATAAAGATGAATAGCCAGTGTAACTGTGTGTTATAGTTGCTTGCTATGTCAATAGCATTCTACAGCAGTTGTTTCTACACACTGCTTGTATTGAAAAGAGAGCCCTTAGATGATGGGTAGATTATGAATACAAGTTCCCTAAATCCTTTTATTTTATATACTGACTTACCGGTCCCTTTGGCATAGAATCAAAAACTTTCTGCTGTAATAGGAACCTGTACCATTATTTTCCTCATTGTAAAAAATTACATTCTTAACCAAAGTCTTCTTTTACTTACCACAGGAGTCATTTAAATTACAAATTAAACCAGACATGTTTTGTCTTGGCTCTGGATATGTGGACTTAAAGAGTGTCTCCAGTGTGAAATCAGGATATGCTGCTATCCTTCATCTGCATATACAGTATTCTTTTTCTCATGTCTGGTCTCATCATATGCAATCTCCTGATATATAATTACAAAATCAATAAGAAGTAAAATATTCTGCGATTTTTATAGTATGCAGTATAAAAGAACTTGGGCCGTAAGACACAATCACAGTCCAGATATAATTTAATATAATATCCCCGTTATGCAAATACTTTAATACCATATGTTAAACACATGATCTTGTGCCTTTAGAAATTAATTATTGATCATCTTCACATAAATGTATGCACATGGGAAACTTGTTTGTTACATGTTACTGATATAAAAAATAATTGCCCTGGCAATCATTCAAATATGAACATATATTTTCATCATTTAACATTGAAGACCTGGCTACAGATTTTATATGTCTCTACTCTGGCTCTTATGCAAACATCCAAGAGGAAAGGAAGTAGGAAAGCATTACTAGAATGTGTCATTTCTGTCATAATTCCAGCTGTAATTACAGTCAGTGTACACAAGTACATATTTACAGGATAACAGACATTATGAGAATGTGGACTATAATTTACCAGTTTTCAATGGAAAACGTCCTTTTTTAGAGCTTTCCTTTACACTCAAGCTCTCTACCAGAAACTTAGACCTTACTGAAGATAAGCTTCAGGGAAGAAGTACTGTAATTAGCAAGTACAAGAACTAGTTCCATGGGGAATTCAGAAATAAGAGCTTTCCTGCTGGGATAAATAGTGGCAGCATGGAAATCAAAATGTTTTGTTATAACACTTGATGCTATTAAAATCAGTCTCTGCTGAGTTTTCTCATATGGGAATGAAAATTCTTTTATGTAGTGACTGGCACAATTAAGAAATGTCTAATGTCAAAATAGAACCTTCAAGTAATGTTTTAGATAAAAACTAACAAAACCCCACCAAAACACACATTGTTTCCTCAACATCTTGAGCAAGCAAAGTTCTCACTTTGAACTCGCACTTGTGAATTAATATTCTAAATAAACTGGGCATTCGTAACATGTGGCAAATAACTTGATGTCATTTCTCATTACAGTGATTCTATTGTTCCATACAGTGCCTATGGACAGGCATAATAAAAATATGTGAATTTGCCAGAAAGCCAATATACTCTGCCCTTAGTCATAGGCACCTCTTTGATTACTGTGTACAATTAGTATGCAAAATAAATTGTTGTCAAGTTTCTTATTCACTTGCTTTGCTATAAATAAAAGTTGAATCAATGTGCTGAATTAGGTTTTAGACAAAAAAAGAAATAAAAGCACCAGTCTAAATACAGGACAATCATTCTGCAGGCCATTCAACAGCCATTACACTCCACCTCACAACGATCCTGAAAAAGCTTGTTTGGCAATACAAATGTGCCTTGCATATCCTATAGAGGACATACAAACCATTTCCTTCAATTAGCGAAGTTAAGTTGATAAACAGCAAGAGTTTGCAATTTCTTTTTATGCCAAATGGAAATAATTGTAATTTGATTAGAGTTCTATCATACTACAACTTCATTTTAGGACATAAATGTAATTTGACCATATTCTAGAATATTTTTAATGAGCATACCCACTATGTAGGATGTCATGAAGTATGCTAGTTTTTCTCACTGTTGGAAGACTATATTGCTATCTGTACAAAAGCAGAACACTAAGGCTTTTTTTCATCTGTCGTATTTCCTCAAACATATAAAGTATTTAGGAAAAGGAAGCAGCCTCTTGTATCAGTCAATAAGCTTCATCTAAACAATGTTACTCAAAAATACTAAGTTAGCTAGAGCTCAAAAGTGTTGCCCACAAGTATCACATCAGTGTTCTGAGTGATGATGAAACCAGTATTTCTGTTCAGAGGAGCTATGGTACTCTACCAGGCATGGACCCATATGAAGGGGGAACAGGCAGAGAGGCCTGAGGGGACTTCAGTGATGCCCTACCTCAGCCCCTCCCATGTTAGCACACTTCATGTGACCCTACAGCATTAATATTATGCTGCTGCAATATGCCAGTGTAGCAGGAGTCTGCATGTGGTTTGAGTCATGGTCAATGCAGCAGGGTAGGTTATACTTGTTTGGGTATGGAAGATTACCCATGAACACAATATTTACATACTAAAAATGGGCAATGAGACAGAAGTGGGTCAGCAGAATGTCTGGGTTTCCTAATAGTGTTGTTGCCCTGCACGTTATGATAAACAGTGGTTTGCTGGGCAAAGCCTCCAAGAGGACATACAACCCATGGCTCCTTGGAATCCTTCTGCCATGGGGACATGATAAGAAATTGGCTTTTTTTTTATTTTTTTTAATTTTTTCCACAAGATGTGTATAGAATAATTTTGTCAGGCAAAACAAAACAGCTTGTCTAACAATCTGTCATACGAATGGCTCTGCTGCTTGCCATACGAGCATAGGAGAACTCCAGCGAGTTCTTGGCAGCTTTGATTGTTCCCTTCTTTTTTATCACAGCACCTCTCTTGACACCAGTGTCTGTTGTACTTTATTTCACTCCTGATCTCCTTTCCCTCAAATTCACTGCTTCCATTACCTGCACCCACATAACTTACCGTACTTTGGCAGAAAGGAGAGAATGTACAGCCTCCTCCTCATGAGGTAATCAATAGTGCTTCAAAGATACGCCAGCCAGCAAAGGCTTGTAAATAAGAGTCACTTCTGTGTTCAACAGCCCTTCAGATGTGACATTTGCAATGCTTTTAGTATCAAGTGACCTCACCCAAGGGAAGGATGTCAAGAAGCCTCTGCTGAATCGGAGCTCCTGAGGTTCCCATTTCACTGGAGAATCACCATCTTACACCACACTGCTTTTCCTTCATGAATACTAAACCCTTATATTAAGATGTTATATACATCATGGATGAACTGTCTAGTGAATGATCATCAAAAGATGAACACATCTTTTTTAAAAAGCAGACTATGCAGGATGTACCCTAAGTGGTAACACTGTAGATTATGCTTTGGGATGACCATATTTCTAACAGAGCATTTAATTAACACAGATGTAACGAACCACTGACCAGGAACGTCTACAGAACCCCTAAAAAGTGGCAGCTACTAGAAGAGCTCTGCAGCCAGCATTTTCTATGGGGCATGCACACAGCATTTCAGTCAGCAGTGTGAGCCAGGCAGATCCTTACAGAGCAAAAGCTTATATCCATCTTTTTGAAGAAAACGGTAAAGGAAATACTATGCAATCTAACAGATTAAAACGCTGATTTAAAACATTGTTTTCTACCTATAACTTTCCCCCTTTTTTATTGGTATGTATCAGATGTTTCATAGAATCATAGGATAGTTCAGGTTGGAAAGGACCTTAAGATCATCTAGCTCCAACCCCCCTGCCACAAGCAGGGACACCTCACACTAAGCCATGTCACCTAAGGCTCTGTCCAACCTGGCCTTGAACACTGCCAGGGATGGAGCACTCACAACCTCCCTGGCCAACCCATTCCAGTGCCTCAGCACCCTCACAGCAAAGAATTTCTTCCTTAGATCCAATCTAAACCTCCCCTGTTTCAGTTTGAAGCCATTACCCCTTGTCCTGTCACTACAGTCCCGAATGAAGAGTCCCTCCCCAGCATCCCTATAGGCCCCCTTCACATACTGCAAGGCTGATATGAGGTCTCCATGCAGCCTTCTCTTCCCCAGGCTGAACAGTCCCAACTCTCTCAGCCTTTCTTCGTATGGGAGATGCTCCAGTCCCCTGATCATCCTCGTGGCCTCCTCTGGACTTGTTCCAACAGCTCCATGTCCTTTTGATGTTGAGGACACCAGAACTGCACACAGTGCTCCAGGTGAGATCTCACGAGAGCAGAGCAGAGGGGCAGGATCAGCTCCTTGGCCCTGCTGGTCACGCTTCTTTGGATGCAGCCCAGGATACGGTTGCTTTCTGGGCTGCAAGCACACACTGCAGCCGGCTCATGTTCATGTTCTCATCGACCACCACCCCCAAGTCCTCCTCTGCAGGGCTGCTCTGTTGCATCTATGGTGAGACACAAAATGAAAACATGAAAAAATAATTATCTTGATGAAAGCAAAACAACAAAAGAAGAATATAAGGAAAATATACCTTGAACAGCCTTCATTGTAAACTGGTGAAAACATGAAAAAATTAATCCCTTCCAAGATATATCTAAGGTGACTGCCACTTTTTTTAGGAATACCGCATGTGAATTGTCTTGCAAGTTTAAGCTTGTGTGGTTTGTGATAAATTCCAAAGGTCAGTCACTTTCCAAAGGTACAGAACTGGTGGTCAGTAGAGCAGAACTTGTGCACAAACAAATGGGGGAAAGTTCCTGAAGCTCCTTGTCACTGCCACAGCTTGGTGACATTGAATGCTGTCAGCTTTAGCTCCACAAGCATCACCTAAGTCTGTATATGGTTGAGTTGTTGAAACTTTAAGGAAAGAAAAAAAGATAACAATTAAAAAAAATAAATCTCAAAGCAACCAACACCTCAGTTCTATTTCCATTATCACATATTTCTGAAGTGATAAACAGTAAATCAACATGCCCAAATTGCTGGCACACTCTGAAAAGCAGTACTGAATTCTACTATCCACTTTTAGAGGCTGAACAGTTGCACTATGAATCTTATTTTAACAGGCAGTAGCGGTCTGAGACCCAGGAGCTCACCTGCACCCCTAAAGCCCAGGGCAATGCCTTGGTTCCACTCAAAGCTGGGAAGCTGGATGAAGCACGAAGCTCAGGGTCATGCACTGGAAAGTGACATTTCCTTCATATTCCCAGAGAGAAAAAAACACACTTGGAGTTTATCAACAGAGTGATTTATTACCCTTTCCATTTGCACATACAACCTGCTAAGTAGAGAAATGTGAAATAATTATCACAGGATCGTAGAATAATTCAGATGGGAAAGCAGCTCAAGAGGTCTTTAGTCTAGTGGGGAAACTGCTCAACCTATAAATCCATGTAACTAGAAGAAACACGCAGATTTTTACATATATGTGTATATATACTACTATGTTTAATTAATATCTAGAGTTAGAAAAGCAGCTGATCATGTTCAAAAATGTCTGGATATCAGGTAGTAGGGGATATATACTAGACAGGGCTGTGACTTAAAATCAGAATTCATTGTAAAAGAGGCAAACTAAGGTCAGGGTTTTTTCCTTATGCCTTAGATAAAACAGAGTTCTTAAAAGCAATTGAAATACAATTCCTAGGTGAAATATAATTCACAAATTTTGTATTGATTTGAGTTCTGATGGCAACATGCTAATGATGAGAAAATAACTTCATTTAGAAATAAAAATAATCTTTGAAACTTCATGGCACTGATACCAAAACTGCAGCTTAATTGCTGCATTTCTCCAAGTCTTCACTGCCAACTTGGGTAAACATTGTAAACTGATTGTTTCGGTTNAACTTCATTTAGAAATAAAAATAATCTTTGAAACTTCATGGCACTGATACCAAAACTGCAGCTTAATTGCTGCATTTCTCCAAGTCTTCACTGCCAACTTGGGTAAACATCGTAAACTGATTGTTTCGGTTTCAGGCGCTGTGATCAGGAGGTGCAGTGGCATTGTTTACTGTTATGCTGCAATGTTTGGTCTTTCTGATTTGCTCCTGTGAGATTTAAAAAATAGTGAAGTGGTGCAGTGGTGTTAGAGATCTGCACTTCTCCCACTGCATATGCTTCATGAAAGATATATAATTTAATATTTGAAACCACCACTCTTCTGGCTACAGACCTGAGTGTTTAGACTGTAACAAATAAACTGAAATACATGGAGGTGCCCTATGTTAATGGCATATCAGATTTCTTTTATCAGCTATAGAGGTAGAAACATTGATGCTTGTTAACTATTGTGCTTCTATTTTTACCTGGTAGAAACAGGAACCTATTTTACCTTAATTGACTATAAAAGTTAGAAAATCAGTACATTTTTTCCACTTCTAAACCACCATGTCTGACAGGCACTCATTTTTTTAGCTTCGCAGTCCCGAATGTCTCCGAATGTAAACCATTGACACTCTAGAGATACGTTCAACATAGAGTAAATGACAGGAAGGTAGCAGGGTTATTTGCCTTCCACATTTTAGCTACATTTCAAGATTCTTAGACATAAAAATTTTAAATAATGTATCTAACACTGACATGGTCAAGTGTGAGCCTTAGTATTAGTATTAGAATACGTCACTTGATGTTGTGCTAACAGTTAAAATACTAAAAATGAAATACTGATCCTAAAAATGACATGTCTTCGATTGATCGTTTCTCTAAGGTCACCATTGTCACTGTTTTATTGAAATCCTGCGGGGTTTTTGCACAAACCTTTTAGAGCTAATTAAAAACTAAAGCTAAGGCTTTGTTAAAATAATTCCACCAAAACATTCTAACTATTCCACCACAAAGCATTCCATAGGCTAGGCCAACTCCTGCTAGGTGCATCTTTTAAAACAGAACAGAATGGAGACTGATTTATTATCATTAAGTTATACTGCTCCTAAACATTTGGGCTCCAGATCTATGATGAGGTATAACTATAATTAACAACCCCCCGAAAAAATAAAATGGCAAAAAATTATGATTAAAAGATTTTATTCATTGTGACTGAAGCAATAAAGGGAATAGGCCATGAATTTGCATTCAAGTCAGCAACTAGCCACTTTGTGTGTAATAAATATTTAGCTTTAAAATAATCTAAAAACTTCTACCCAAGACTAACTGCTCAAACAAGAATGCAGGGTGATGGATTACCCTGGAAAATATTCTTGGTACTTAATCAGTCTAACAAAAGGCTATTTTTGTTGTTATAAGGGTAATACCTTCAGCTTTCTCTCAAGCCCTAACGAAGAGGGTGTTTGCCCTACTGCAGAACTCTGCTGCTCTCTGAAGGTTAACAAGCATTGACAGTAAGAAGGTGGGAAATTAATTCAGCCTTGGTGCCCTCTCAGAAAACACTTGGAATTGCTATCTTTTGTGGTAAGGGAACCTAAATCAAGTGAGCCTGCATGACTTCAGCAATGGCAGAAAGCCCAGGCAAGAGGAAACCTTTGAAAAAAGGACAGTCCCAGGCTACAGGGCAGAAGCAAGGTGATTGGTCATACATTTGAATTTGAATTCATATCAGAGACCAACAGGTAGGCCAAGAATGAGAGTGTTGCGCATTTTTCCATCTTTAGTGAAACGTTACCTTTCTTGGGACTCGAATTCCAGCCCTGAGGAAAAGTAAAAAGATAACAAGAGGCCTGATGTCTTCAGAAAACAAGCTGTAACTTCCTGATCAGGTGTAGGTGGCAAAATCTGACCAAACTGAGGATGGGATGATGAGATGAGCAGCAAATGTGAGCTTAAAGACCTATTTGTCAATTATAGTTATTTATGGTAAAAAGTATTTGTTCAGTCCAAAGGACTACTGTTAATTCTCCCAGATTCTCAGCTGATGATCCCAAGCTCTCAGTACAACTGCTTGGACCCACAGATATTCACTGAGACTAGGTCTGCACTTTCGCTTCAGTGTGGTCTACTATGTATCTTAAGCATTCTGTAGTGCAGTTTTCTACTCCTTTCTCTCTTAACAAATGCCAAAAAAATACATAAGACTATGTAGGGATGTGATAAAAAAACGTGATCCAAGCTGTGCCTCCCCTTCAGTCTGGGTTTTCAGGCTGTTGGCATCTGTAATGGAAACACAGCTCTGGGGAATAGGAGTCTTTTCTTTGTCCTTCTACTCCACTGCTGGCAGCAGCTTCACCTTGCTGGTTCCCATTGTGCTGACATCTCTGAAAGGTGACAGTTACCCTGGCTGGTCTAAAAAGGTTTTCTCCACAAGGAGGAAAGGGTACTTAGTTTTGTTTTGACCACAAATTCTAAAAATAGGAATCAACAATGTGACTTCACAGCAAAAGAAAACTCTTAGAATACACACCAAGATATAGATTCAATGCCAGGATGGACAGGACTTTGAGCAACCTGTTCTAGTGGAAGGTGTCCCTGCCTATGGCAGGGGAGTGGGAACAAGATGATTTTTAAGGTCCTTTGCAACCCAAACCATTCTATGATTCCATGATAAGCAAGATGGTTAACAATTAAAGGCCATTTCACAACATGGGTGGGGTTAGGAATGTCCTGTGTCATCTGCACTATGCTTAGATTTGAAATGAGGCAGGAAACTTTTAGGGAACTAATGAAGACCAAAAGAAGTATTTTCTACCCAAGTGCTTGGCTTGACATTTGTAATTAAGAATGAGTGTTGTATTTTTTTCAGGGACAAAACATCTCATTCTGGTGTCCTCAACATCAAAAGGAGATGGAGCTGTTGGAACAAGTGCAGAGGAGGCCACGAAGTTGATCGGGCGACTGGAGCATCTCCCATACAAAGACAGGCTGAGAAAGTTGGGGCTGTTCAGCCTGGGGAAGAGAAGGCTGCATGGAGACCTCATGGCAGCCTTCCAGTATCTGAAGGGGGCCTGTGAGGATGCTGGGGATGGACTCTTCATTACTGACTGTAGTGACAGGACAAGGGGTAACGGCTTCAAACTGAAACAGGAGAGGTTTAGATTGGATCTAAGGAAGAAATTCTTTGCTGTTAGGGTGGTGAGATGCTGGAATGGGTTGGCCAGGGAGGTTGTGAGTGCTCCATCCCTGGCAGTGTTCAAGGCCAGATTGGATGAAGCCTTGTGTGGCATGGTTTAGTGTGAGGTGTCCCTGCTTATGGCAGGGGGGTTGGAACTGGATGATCTTAAGGTCCCTTCCAACCCTAATTATTCTATGATTCTATAATACTGCATCTGACTCAGTATTTGAAAGATAGATTAGGGTTAATCTGAAGATATAAAGACATAAAATATTCAACTAGAATATTTAAGAAAAAAAGGTTATTTCATAACACATCTTTCATAGCAATACATTAAAATTTCCAGTGTTGAGTCAAAAAAGAAGAGATACTGGTGATTAAAATAATGATCCTTAAAATAAATACTAAGCAATTGCATGTCAGTGATTACAACAAAACCACCCCAAAGTCTTTCTTGTGGGTAACACTAATGTTGTGATCCAGCTTTTATAAATTCCATCTCCTCCACAGCTACTTAGTGTTCCGTATTCCACAAGGGGTTTCTTCTCTTGCTGCATATTGTCTCAATTTGCCTTTAAAACCTTCACAATTTACTGATGATTGAAGTTGTCTGTATTTTTTTTTCTTCCAGATCACTGGAATTGTCTGGTTTTGAGTCAATTTATGTCACAGCCACAACTTGGAGACTACTGCAGGTATCACCTCCCATATATAGAAATGAAAGCTCTGGGAAAAACTTTTCAAGCCACAGTAATAAGTAATTTGCTTATAAGCCTCTTCTCCAAGCTTGGTGGGAGCCTGGTGGGCCCATGACACTTCAGGCCATCAGAGCAGGGATGCAACATACAGCTGGCCTCATGATCGAGGGGTGGGCTTAGCAATGGACACTATTGCCTAGGTTATTCACGAGTGTGAACACTGCACACAGCCTCTCCTGCTCTGAAAGACTGTTACAGGAGATGGAGCCTGACATCATGGACCAGATGGACTCAGCAGCTTTATAGGGACTGGTCCACGCACTAAGATAGGAGTACATTGAGATAAAAGCAATGGTATATTGAAAATGTGGGATCTGAGCATGACATGAATGGTATGGAATAAGGGGTGGATAATGTACTGGGTTCAGTAATAGCAGTCAATTTTTCGCCTTCTTAGTAGCTGGTGCAGTACTGTGTTTTGACTCAACTTGGGAACAAAACTGATAGCAGTTTTTAGTTACTGCTTGAATGTTTTGTTCTGACCAAGGACTTTGTGAGCCTCATGCTCTGTCAGGGAGGAGGGGAGGCCGGGAGGAAGCAGGGAGAGGACACCTGACCCAAGCCAGCCAAAGAGGTATTCCATACCATAGCACAGCATGCCCAGGAGGTAACTGGGAGTTATCCGGAAGGGTGAGTGCTCTCTGGGGGGCTGGAGGAGGTATTGAGTTATCTGTCGGTGGTTGGTGAGGTGCTGTATTCTTTTTCCTTGTTATTTCCTTTATCATTATTACTATTGGTGGTAGCAGCAGTGATTTGTGTTATACCCTCGTTACTAAACTGTTCTTATCTCAACCTGTGGGAGTTGCATTCTTTTGATTCTCCTCTCCATCCCTCTGAAAGCAGGGGAGGGCAAGAAAGGGGGGGTTGAGTGAGTGAACGAGCTGCGTGGCTGGGTTTAAACCACAACAACTGCAAAAGGATATACCTTATTTTTCCAATAGAAACTAGGAGAATTATGTAGCAGAGTGGAGACAACAATTGCTGTTGCTTTTCTAGAACACTACAGTCTCCACTGTTTTACCTGAAAGAATATAAGCAATGAGGTACTATCAGCTTGCTCTGATACACTTCTCTTCTACCAGAAGATGGCAGCCATAGTACATAAACTTTCAATAATACACTAAAAATTACAATAATGAAATCAATATGTATACGATGCACACCACTGTCCTGACTGCATGAACCAGAAAGAATTGGTCTCACTGTACCATTTTCTGCTACTGCGCTCATGGTATGCTATTAGTTCATCATTGCAGCTCTTTCAAAACAGTATGACTTGGCAAGAAAAAAAATTAATAAAAATCTGATCAGGCATAAAATGACGCTATTTTTGGTTAAAGTGCAGAACAATAGCACAATATAGGTATGGGATAGCTTTTGTTTTTATTCAGCTGTTTAGTATGCTGTAGGTATAAATGAGACTTAAACCAAGCATCAAAACTGAACCTTTCAGACATTAATGTGATGATAGCTGTGTTATTATGAGCCTAATGATATCTAGTGCACACAAGAATACATAGGTGTCATGCTGGGAAACCAATGATCTGGCTCTCATTCTGACTGCAGGCAAAGAATATCTCATCAAAGCTATAAATTTCATGAGTCTGTTCCCAAATTTAAAACCCTTAAGGAAATGGCTTTCATGGTTCAACAGTTTTAAAGGGTTGCTCTTACTTGGCTTTGTAACAAGGAAATTAATAGTTCTTCCAAACAAATCAGAATTATGCCATAGCTGCATGCATTTTCATGCTGTTGCCTTCAGCATTTTACTTCCCTCTCTAGATAACATCGCTGCAGAATCCACATTGAATTCACTGTGGGGAAACATTTATTACCTGCTATGATTTCGCACTATAGCATTAGACAGGTGATAGAAGTGGTTTACTCATTGTAAAAATTGTGTTTTTTTAGGTCATGTGAAAGTGAGTCAGTTTCTAATCAACCTTCACTTTTCACAGAGTAAAACCTATCCAGCCTAACGTCAGGGAGAGTTAGTTTCTGTAGCATGATGCCGAGCATCCAACCAAGAGGTAGACTGCTTATGGGACTGCAATAACAAAGAAGCACTGAAGTGAAATACTTCTCTGTCAGTATGGTTTTTTCCCTTTAAATATCCTGACTGTGAAAATACTAAGGTTCCTGAGAAAGAATAATCATATTTAAATAATTTTCTTAATTTAAAGGTTTAAAGGAAATGCTTTCTAATGAGCAGAAAATCTCTTGTGTTAGGATTAGCTGTTGTCTGTCACATTTAATGCCTATAATGCACTTCAACTAGTGCTGTTCAGGAGAAAAACCATAAATGAGCACCAAATGTCTAGTGTAGCAATACATTTCAATGTATCATTATCAAAATAACAAAATACTGTGGATTCTCATTTAACCAGTAAGAAGTTACACATATGCTGGGACCAAAATACCAAGATACTTGCTTTTGTGCAGAATCTGTATCATTGCACAACATTTATGATCCAACTATTTCAATGCCTGTGGAGCTACAAATGGAAGATTAACAACATGTGTCAAAAGTAGCTTTGCTTTTTTAGTTCATGCCAATCATCTGGAGTCCTATCTTTAACATGTAGCATTCAGAATAAGAATCCTTGTGTGACAACAATGAGATAATAAACTAAGGAAACTGATCTACTAGCAAACTACTATGTATATATATATATGAAACAACATAAACTATATTCTCAAAATCAGAAACGTTACTCTGTCAGTGATTGACAAGAACTTCCACGCCTAAAATTGCTGACCCCCATATGAGAGAACTGAAAGGTCAGACATTATTTTCTAAAAACAAAAATTATAGTAACAGACAAATTTGCTCTTCGATGGTGAAGTGAATGTCTGTAATAGAAAACACAATGTTGGAGTCCACAGAATTCTCAATAGCCCACTGTTGCACAGGAGGAAAGAGCAAACATGGAGGACTGAACAAAAACAACAGCAATCCATCATAAACTGCACAAAAAAGCAGTGAATTTGCTTTAATATGAGGAAAATGACAGTTTTTCCTCAAGCATGGAAAACATAATTATCCCCTAAGCCACCCTAAAATAGCTGTCACTAGTGTAAACCAGAAAACTGCAATTCCCAGCTGGGGAGCACCACCACTGTCATGCATGAGAGGGGTAGAGTGGGAAACAAATAGTTCTCCATTTAGACTTCCAGAGCAGCATGTGACTTTTGCTATTAAATAACTGCATAGAGGGAGAGAGAATAAAGAAACATCACAATTGGTGCTTGGGCACATGTACATAGGGGTGTCTTTGTATATTTACATACAAAGGATATACTGATGCATTAAAATGGCTGCAATCAGCTGAATTAAAGAACTCTCAACTTTTGGTCATCCTATCTCTAAATTAGCCTTTGAGCATATTCAAATGAGCTACCCACTACAGGAGCTAAGCTGTTTTCAATATCCAAGGTGGCTTGTGTTTGTCTGCAGCAAGGACACACCTTTAATAAAAGACACAATATTCTGCATCACATTTCCAACTGAGTTCTGATGAAGAATAACACTCAGGAGCATCATGTCTTAGTCATGTAGGACTGTTGCAGCTATCTGCTTTACCAAGTGCAGTGTACCCTAAAAACTTCCAGGCATTGAGAAAAAAAATATAAGACAAAAATTAAATTCATACTGGCACTCTGAAAACTCAAACAAATATATATATATATCAACATCAGTTACAAATTTTAATTAGAGCAGAATCAGAGTAAAGTAAATACCTATTTTGTATAGTCTTTATTTGAACTTTATCAATTAAATCCCTCTCTATTAAAAATGTCTACAAAGAAGTCATCAAACAGGTCTCCTCCATTTCTCTAGAATAGATGAAGTTAGGACAGCTTTTTGATTCAGTCACATTTATCTCACTTAACCAGTGCTGGTTATTCAGTGGAAATCTAAATCTAAAAGAACTTGAATTTGGAATTAAACAACTTAACCAAGATACAGGTTTCTATTTATCAACCTGTCCTGGTTTCAGCTGGGATAGAGTTAACTTTCTTCCCAGTAGCTTGCGCAATGCTGTGTTTTGGCTTCAGTCTGAGAGCAATGCTGATAACACACTGATGTTTTAGTTGTTGCTCAATAGTGCTTACTCTGATCAAGGACTTTTCAGTCTCATGCTCTGCCAGTGCAGAGGGGCACAAGAAGCCAGGAGAGAGCAGAGACAGGATACTTGACCCAAACTAGCCAAAGGGGTATTCCATACCACAGCATGTCATGCCCAGTATATAAAACCCAGAAGGGACCAATTGCTGCTTGGGTTGGTCTGGGTATTGGACAGTGGGTGGTGAGCATTTTTAATGTGCATCACTTGGGTTTCCTCCTTCTCTCTTTTTCCTACTACTATTACAGTTGTTAGCATTATTTTATTATGATTTATGTTATATTATTTTAACATTTTATTTCTTTTAAATTTTCAAACTGTCCTTACCTCAATCCACAGGTTTTACGTTTTCCCAGTGGGCAAGGTGGCACTTAGGACTGTCTGGGGTCAAACCACGACACAACCATGACTGTAAACTTCTGGTGACACATGGCGGATTTCTGGAATAATTAGTTACCTAAAAGTATGATTGATGTAATTATACATTCACATTAATTTTTTAGGAGTTTAAGAAAGATACAGAAATACTCCTTTTAAGCTAAAACCAGCATTATGCATCAAATGAAAGAGTCTGTATCTTTCAACATCTGAACCATTTTTCTCACTCAGGTGTTTGAGAGCCAAGTAATATATTTTCATACAAAACCCGAACACCAAATAACCACCTTTCTCATCTTATGCACTCATACAGTCCCAAGCTGTCACAGATCTTAGATTCACAGCAAAAGGACAAACCTGCTGCCATGGACTGAATGGAAATAAATTATTTTACACAAACAAAACCCTATCTGCTAATTTCAAACAGGATAATTTGTGTGGATAAACTCAAACACCAAGTGCACTGGGGATAGGGGTGGCCAGGGATGCCAATACATGGCCATAATCCATCCCAGTCAGTAATTCCTCCTGCCATTACCCTGCCTTTGTCCAAACCCCACGTAAAACTGCATTACCTCATCTTTCCTTGTAAGTTCATTTTTCTGTACTTCAGAATTCAGAGGTCTTTCAGCCTTTTCCAATGGCAACCCTGCCACTTCTTCATATCCTGGTGTGTATTGAGAACTGACCATGGCTTTCTGAGTTAGCCTGTAAAAAAAGAACATTCACATTGTTCTTATCTACCCTGTGATCCTACAAATCACTGCATAGAGAACAAGTCCTGTGTGGTAAAACTGTGTTTCTATCTTTCCCAAATCTGTATCTTCCACTGCAGTAAAGTCAAAATCATATTCCCCCTCCTCTCTGAGATGGCTACAGTGACTGATCTGTACCAAACAGACCAATGCTAGATTTATTTTATATGCTAATTTACATGATAGCTGCATTCATTAAAATGAGATCTAGTGTTATTAAACTCCTGTAGAGTAATTGTGATTGAAATTTGTCCATGAGCTACACACATTTGAACTTCATGAACCAGAAAAGAATTTATAGAGGATATTGCTTAAGAGCAGGCATGTTGTTCTTAAAATATCTTAAACTATAGTTTATACAGACAGGATAAAATTGAGGATGAATACTAGTTACAATCTGATTTAACACTCAATATACAGAATAACAGTAAAAATATAAAAGAGTGTGAAAAGAGGTGAACTTTTTAAATTGAAGACGATTCATTGCACTTAGAGCAAGATAAATTTCACTCAAGGGACTTCAGTGGGTGTTGTTCTAATCCTAAAACAGAATCAGTACAGTTTTGGTTTCTTCACTGCAACCTGTGGAACGATCAGGCTGTAAATTTACATCTGAGTTTCTTGAAGTAACCTTCCCATTTATTGACGTGCACAGGCTAAAATCAGAGGTAAATTGGAAATCAAAACAATGAGCATAGGAAGAAAAGGGTTTTTTTATTTTAGATTTTTCACTACTCATTCTGATAAGATGGAAATATCAGATGAAGGAATTAGACCTGGGTAGGATGGCCTAATCAAGACCAAAGGTTGACATTCATTAAAAGACAACGACCACATAGCAACAGAAAAGGTTTACATGAAAGAAAATTATTATGCAACAGGAAACCAATTAAAACCCACAAGATACAAGCATGTAAAGCTAGCTACTTATGTAAACATACCGTACATACCAGAAAAACCTTTGCCTCCACCAAGTCCTCAGCAACATTTATTCTAATCACCGATCAGAAGAAATTTCACAACTCATTTAGTAGAACATATTTAGCTAACTTGTAAGAATCAAAGCTCTTGCTCAGAAATACCAAAATACATCTGAGTTATAACTATCCTTTAAGGATAAAATTGCTTTGTAGAGTACAAAAGAAAAAAATTGACCCCTTTGCTTAGTAAATGCTATTAGTGATGAATAACCCATCAGCTTTCTATACCGTGTTCAAAAAGCTTTTAGAATTTTATTGATATGGTGCTCAGTTCTGATAATTCAGCTTCTAATGCAATCAAGAATATCACCAGGAGCTAGTTAATTAATTCCCCCGTGCAGCATGAATTTAATTTTCAATGACTTTATTGAGAACTTTTTTTGTTAATTTTACAGTGAGAAACTATAATCACTGTTACACAACTTGCAAATGTTTCAAACAAGGCAGCAATCTCCTATTTTTTGGATTTTTTCTGTTCCAAATTCAGCTCCTGAGATGGATTTTCTGCCCCAGCTTCATTTTCATCTTCCTGTAAAAGAAAATGAAAACCTGAACATTAATCAACTTATTGAAAAGTACACTTTTTGTACTTATACATACGCATACAATTTTGTACAGACTTTTGCCAGCTTTTGCCTGACCCCCAGGCATAAAAATAAGCAAAAAAAAAAACCAAAACCATTTATTCAAGCATTTGATTTTGTTTAGGAATTGAAACTAAAAGGATAAGAAATTCAAACAAAACTTATCACCTACATTTATAGTAGAAGAAGAATTGAATGAGTAAATATTTCACTGACCAATTTACTGGATGGTTACATAAAGAAATTACTAAACCATACATGGATGACAAAATAGTCAGACGTCTGCGGCAGGCAGCATCGTACACCCTCCCTTTGTTCTTGACCACAGGTTTCTACTAAATTACTTTCAAATGCAAGAACTTTCATCATTGTTCTAAAAATTACTTTTGAAAAGCATCTGCCATTGAAAAATGTTTCTCTTTTTGTTTTTTTCTTCTTGAGACCAGATAAGTTTACTTCACCATTTGATAAAAGACAATAAATTTAACTCCAGAGACACTTTATGTGCTGCAGCATCGTATTTTTGTCCCATCTAGCATATTTTCTTGACAGGCCTGCCAATTCTCCAATTACTTGTACCACCATATGTTATCTGAAGATCAGTCAGGTCTAAAATAGGAAACATGAGCGTGTCAGGCAGCAGCATGCTTACAATATTCTACAGCTTCAGTTCCACAAGTAGGGCTCATAATTCACTACAGGTTCCTTTGAATTTTGCTGAAAAAATGAAGTGACATCATAATGCCTGTTTCTATAGGAATGGATACTACTTTGTGTCCTACACAGAATTTTGACCTCCAAAGCATAAATTATGAAAGACTGAGGAAACTTTTATAAGGCAACTTGCAACCCACCGCATCATGAACAACCCTGATCACAACTCAGACTATGGCCAGTTTTCCTGTTTGCATTTTAATTCAATATACAAACAATCTTCCTTATTTCAAAGCTACAAAGAAGGAATTAACAGACATTTTGGAATGAAGAAGCATCCTGGTTGCTGTAATACCACAAGTCATCAAAGTCACAAACTGAGAGAAAGGAAATGTCAGGGACATTAGGTGGGACTCAGGAACCCAAGGTGCAGTTTCTTGTTTTAAAAGAGCACCTTCATTCTTCTAGGAAAATAACTATCTTTTTGCATCCCAGTCCTCCTTTCACCACCAAAGGGTGTTTTGTAAGGATAATTATAAAAAAGATTTATAGGTACAAAACATAGGAAGACTACCTGGGCAGCATAAAACAGAATAGCAATAGAAAATCTCACTTAAAAAATGTGGTTTCTTATGTTACACAATGCTAAAATAACATAGAAAAGCTAGCTGTTTTATTAAGCAACATACACTCCAAAACATCTCTTCAATTACCTTTAAAAGAGGTAGTGAGCCTTGTGGCTCTTAAAAGAGGGAACACATCTGTCCATGTGTGAGAAACCAAAGACTGTTGATTAGTTGAAATTAAAAGTGTAGCATATATGAAAGAGTTTCATGTATAGTGCACATACAAAGGTCAAACTTCTCAAGAAATAAAAGTCAAGGCAGAATGGGAAACAGCAAAGGAACAATGTGTAACTGGGCCCAGATGTACACGACAAAGAGTATCACTGAACAAAAGAGCTACCAACAGGAACTTTTGGCTGCTATCGAAAAGCAGCCAGGTTCTTTATGAGGACTTGTTACTAAAAGGACAGCAAACCTGCATGTTTCAGAAGGTCCTCACCCACAGAAGTTGTATCCCTACTGACCTCAGCACCAACTTACCCACCTCCCTAGCACACAGCCTGCCATTATTCCAACATCCTGACTTGAACTCCCTCTTACAGGGAATATAAACCCTACACAGTCATTCTTTACCCAGCACACTTGATATATTGTGTAGGGCTTCCCCTCCTAATAGAGGGAGTATGTACAAATTTCAAAGACTACAGGGCCATACCTTCACTGAGGATTACAAGAGGGGAAAGGATATTAGGCTCAATACTGAATATCAGCTTCCTGAGTCTATTTTTTGTGGACAAAAAGGTTTTATCCAGTGAAAGAGTTTTGTAGCAGAATCTTGTGGCTTTGTGTAAACTTGAGAAGTTTTAATTCTGTGCTCATAAGGTCATGCTTGCTCTTGGCAGATTTCCTAGCTTACAGCAGCAGCTGCAATGATCAGTGTTTTCTGAATGCAGAAATAATGGCTGAGTGGCTACAGCAAGCCCAGGATTTGCTCTGTGTGAGTACTCAAGATGGAAGCATCCAGTCTGGACATTTTTCAGAACCAATACCCTCGCCTTTGTCCATCTGCTGTTGCTTCAATCAGGTAAAACATATTCAAACACATATAAACTACCTGCAGATTATAAATGGAACTCTGCATGGGCAGATTTCTACACACAACCATTCAGGCCCCAGACTGGTATTTTGTTGTTTATTTTTTCAAATTTTACGTATTTTTGTGCACAAGAGCTCTCTGAACACTACTGTGCTAAACTATGCTCCACAGAGGGTATCTTAATTTTGTAGGGGCACATTTATTCCATTTCTGTTTTCCAAGACCAAAAAGTTCTATTTCATTTTGATACAGAAACCTAAGATTAGTCTCCCTGAACGTGGGTGACTGCTATGCAAAACAGACACTGGAAAGTATGAACTACCAGTACTGGCACTCATGCAGCTTTCTGCCAGAAAAGAAGTGACAGCAGTTGCCTGAGAATGGCAAACTTACTAAGGACTCAAAAATTACCATGAGACATGAACTCCTATAAATTGTAAGAGCAGTATCCCTGCCAATATTGTTGGGAAGAGTTTCAACTGGCAATTTGGAGCACAGACATTAACCATGCTCCAGGATGTAAAGACTCACTATTCTTTCACTTTGCTGACAATGGGGAATTTCTATGAAGTGTTTTATCTTTTTTATTAATAGCCCAAGAGGCATCCCAAAGATTGCACACAGAAAACTGAATTGGCTTTAATGTCATTAATGATGTTTGAATTTTCAGCTAAATAGCCTATATAGCTTAATTAATAAGAAATTAGGCTCTGAGAAAAAGACTCCAGGCTGTTAGTGGATAAGAAGCCAAACATGACTGGCAGTGCACGTTTGCAGCCTGGAAAGCCAACCGCATCCTGGGCTGCATCAAAAGAAGTGTGGCCAGCAGGTCGAGGGAGGTGATTCTTCTCCACTCCAATGTTACAGGACCCCACCTGCAGTACGGCATCCAGCTCTGAGGCTCCTGACATAAGACTGATGTGAACTCCTGTTAGAGTGAGTCCAGAGGCGGACCATGAAAATGCCCAGAGGGCTGGAGCACCTCTCCTATGGAGACAGGCTTGAGTGAGCTGGGCTTTTTCAGCCTGGAGAAGTCTGTGGCAAGAACTTACAGCAGTCTTTCAGTACCTAGGGGAGTCTACAAGAAATCTGGAGAGGGACTTTTTACAAAAGCATGTAGTGATAGAACAAGGGGCAATGGCTTCAAGCTGAAAAAGGGAAGATTTAGATTACACATTAGGGAGAAATTGTTTACTATGAGAGTGATGAGGCACTGGCACAGGTTGTCCAGAGAAGCTGGGAATGCCTCATCCCTGAAATCATTCAAGGCCAGGCTGGACAGGGCTTTGAGCAATGTGATCTAGTGAGCGGTGTCCTTGCCCATGGCAGGGTGATTGGAATTGGATGATCTTTAAAGTCCCTTCCAACCCTAACTATTCTATGATTCTATGATATTATACCAACAGACTGCTGATTAAACATATTTTTTTTTTCACTAACTATCACCTATCATTATCATGATTCTAATGCTTCTAATACTGGCAGGTAGCAAAGAAAAACCTTTTCTTTTCATGGTATCTGCTAAAAACCAGTCCATGATGTCAGTGTATAAAGTTGCTATTACCCGTGGCTACAAAGCAAATGAAATACTGGATTCCAGTTTCTGTTTCACAGAATTTCAGTTCACATTATTTCTATTAATGCCTCACATCTCTATTTTTTGTTATTGTATTTTTTGCTCTCAGCCACCTATGACTCTACTGTCTAGTGCCTGAAACAGAGAACAGCCACTTTGGTGTTAAAATGTTCAATTATTAAAGTAGTTTTTGATAGCAGATGTCAAAAGTCAAACATCCCTTAATATCTTTTCTGACTAGACAATTATATACTCCAATACTACACAGTGACCTAAAAGATGCCTTAGCACAGATCTAGTGACTTGTAAGAGTAGTAAAGGGAAGTGAATTCCTCAAGACTGTATTACTAACCTTACTGAACAAGTGTATTTAACAGCTCAAAGATTATTTTAATGTTGAAATAAATTAAGTTTACAAGTCTGGATTTGTCATTCTTTCAGATTTAAAAACAACCCAAATACAAAACATAAGTGATAGGGAAAAGGACGAAGGGCTTTATAAAGCGCTGTTAAACCCAAAACCCTGAATTGAAATGTCAGCTCAGGAGCTCCTTGCTTGGTTGATGGCTTGGCTTTGCAAATGAAGATTTGGGAAGGGCTTTACCCACGCTTACTACAAGCACGATGAGGAACTAAAAGGGCAATGTGGGATAGGCAAATCTGGCTGGAAAAAAGGCTGCTTGGTTATTCAGGATGCTGCCGAACAAGACTCTCGTCTCCTGGGTCAATCTTGAGCAACCAATGTGCTGAGCTGCCTGCATGGAGGGTTAGGTCTGTGGCTTCCAGTGCACTTCATCACCTGCCGTTTCGTCTCTTGCCTGTTGCTACAGGGCTTTGCAAGTGTGGGAAAACCCTGCGGGCCTGTGCAGTGGACTTTTTGGGTGAGGAACAGCGTGCATGGAACCGGACCAACCTTTATACCTGAGGTTTATCTGCCAGGGCCTAACGAGCTTGGACAGTGACAGCAAAGTCCTCAGGTCGTAGGTTCGGTTTGAGTATCCTTCTCTTAGATGGGTGGCCTTACACAGCAAAATGAGCTCCATCTGCCCAGGTTTGAAGTTAGAGTTGTCCTTCTCCTAGGATGGTTTCCTGAAGGCTAGTGAGCAGGCAAATTCGGCTGGAAAAAAGGCTGCTTTGTCATCAGAGTGTTTCCGAACAAGACAGTCAGGAGCTCCTTAAACCATTAATGACTGAACACCTCATCAGCACCCTGATGATGCTGATAGACTGACAGACCTTCTGAATCAGCTTTCTTTTTTTCCCCAGCGCACCCCTTCCTTTCCCTGGAAATTGGATTAAAGGGCCCTTTGGATACTCTGTGGATGTCTGCAAATGTCCTATTGACATCTCCCCTTCGAATTAATTAGTCTACACTAGGTAGCTGAGCATTTATGGGTCACACTAACAGAACAGAGCCAAGAACTTGTAACTGAGACCCTACAGTGTGCTACCTAGGTAAGTGTTGAGAATTATTATTATTGAGCGTTCAATAGCTTTGTTGAAGTTAACAGGAATACTTCAATATATAAACGCCTTAAGATGCCAAAATCAAAAGGTAAAAAGCTGACTTTAAAGATCCTGTTTCTGAAAATGTTGATTTGACAGTTGAGGGAGACTGTCATAGAACTTCATCCCCTTTGAAAGAGTATTTAAGGTCAACTACAAATGATGATCCAAGCGGAGAATAACAGGTCTGACATGGAAAGGTAATTCATGCCCAGAAACAGGTGTTTTGGTGTACTTTTCTCTTTTCCCTCCCCCATCTCCACCTCCCCAATTCAGACTGTCTGAGAATTTCATTTTATTCCATTAGTTAACGACATGAAACCTGGAAGATGATGGTGAATTAGTCAATTCTTAATTCTACAAGGAATCGGACACTGCTCTGTGTGTAGAACAGACCACACTGCAATTAACTGTGCTAAGAAATGCAACAATTCACAAATTTGTGCATTAAACACAAATTTCTAAAGTTGCATTACAAAGGTATACTTAAACAATCCTTCTGTTGTGTGCTTTGCAAACTGTAACCTGTATTCTAAACTTAATAAACAGCTATATATTACAGTATGATGTAAATGAACAACTGAATAATAAAGTATGCAGAATTCAAAAACATCCTGTTACAATGAGGAATTATGAAAAGGTTCTTTATGCTATCACATATACTAGAAATATCATCTCAAAACCACTCAGGACCAAAGTCAGACACTATTACTTTTCAAAGTACCTTAACTCAAAAGAGCTGTGATATGACTAACATGCTAAGCCTCAGCAAGTGTGTCCATGTGGTGTTTCATCTCCTGCCTCACAGATCCCAGCTAGCAAAACATCAGTTGGAGGTAAGTAAAAATACTTTTAATACCCTTCAAAAGCGTACCAGGAAAAAGGGACTTGAGAAACTATGAGAGGTTTTCATTGTTGAAGGCTAGCTTCCCAATGTCATAGGCCAAATTTGGAGGGAAATGACCATCAGGCAAAACCTGTGAACTACATCAGTCTCAGTTAAACCAACAAAAGATGAGCATCTAGCACCAACATTTAAAAGTTATTTTTCTTCCAAAGCCTATGCTACCATCTTCAAATGCATTACTGACAGTCCTTGTAACAGAGTGGTACGAAAATGCAGAGTACAACTGGAACAGTTTTTACCAATGGATATTAGAAGCAAATACAAATGTCTTGTGATAGATGACAGTTTTTTGTCACTGTAGCTCTGAAGTGATAAGGCAGCTGTTTGTTTCTCCTTTGCAAAAGAGACCCTTGCTACATGGATCATTTTCATAGTGACAGCCTTGACAAGTTTGACATTTGCTTCATGAAGTATTCTGAAGCAGCCATCAAGAAAATGCACCCTCTGGGACCACTGGCAATCTGACAGTCGTACCTTTTAATGCTCATCTCCATTAATTCTCACTGTCAAAGCCCACTAAATTCCTATAAGAAAATCTCTGCTGATCTGGTACATTAAAAAATGGAGGCTATGAATGAACTAACCATTATAGTGTAAGTAAACATGACATCAATTAACTGGAAGCAGCTCTCCACCATTGTTCAGTAAAATGTTTTGTTCGGTAAAATGAACAACGTTTAGCGGTTACCTCCTTCCCCGATGCAGTACATGGCATCGTGCTCTAGGTGGCAATGCAAGACTGGGAGAACTACTTTTATACTCAAGCTGAAGAAGCTACAAGCAGCTGCATGTTTATCACAAACTCTTTCTCCTTTAACTTGCACTGGTACAAGAACTTTAAGTCTTTTTGAAACGTTTGTCAGTGTTCTATATTTTTTGTTTTCTTGTTTCTAATTCTGATTGTACAGATAAATGTACCATCGTAAGAGCCCTTAGAGTCAAAACTTCATTTAACACTTAGTACAGAAGTGGAATTTCATGCCAGATTTTAAATCTTCCATCTGTTTCTCTCTTTTTAAGGAGGCAACCATTCCACTGAGTGGCCCTTTTGGCTGACTGCCACTACAGTTGGGATGCTCTTCAGGGCAGGTGGTGCTTGAAACCCAACCATTGTTTTTCAAGTTCAGCTGGTTCTCCTTGAAGAAAGCAGAGAAAAATGTTTCCTCTTTAACAATTGGAGTCTTAAAAGGTTTAGTTTTATGAACTTCAGACTGTATCTATAAAACCTTAGATATCACAAACCTGAAACATCAACTAGGAAATAGATGAAAAGCAACTTTTAATGGGATTGTACTGTGCCTGTATGGGATGGGCTTCTTCAATTTCCACTCCAGTCTCAGAGTGCACGCTTGCCTTACTTTTCAAGCCTTCAAGTCTGGCATTGTCCTGATTTAGATCCTTTGTAAGGCAATTTTGTAACTCAAATATAATACTTACATCTGTGCATATATAAACATATATATGGAAACTAAAATAGCATTTCCTACTTATGTGTCAATATAATTGTTTTTATGAATTGGAAATTAAAACAGAAAACTCCACTTTATATATGCTCATAATACTACTACAGAACGATATTCCATAGCCTGGAAAGGCATATTCTAAACTTATCAAGATGATTTTAAATATTCATGGCTCCACTCCCACCATATTTACACTATACATTTACTGAATTATAAGAAGCAAAATGTCTTCACGTTTGTCTTCTTGATACTAAATATAAAATGGGTTCTTCTTACAATAATCTAGATGAGAACAAAAGGTGCTCAGGCCAGCAATAAGGAATTAATAGCTCTTTTAAGTAATTTAACTTCTAAGTACTGTTTAATAAAAAAACCCTAACAAATAAAAGGCTAATTTTTAATTGCTCAGTTGTTAGGCTATCTATGTATCCTGATCATTACTAGAACGATACCTGAAGATTTTTTATCATGCTTTAACTGTTTTCACAGGTAAGTTTAGCTATAGACAGCCTTTTATCAAGAGGTCTGGATATCCTTCATTTCCACAATGATTAACAACATTAAACAGAAAAGTAGGTACAATTGAGCAATAGAAAAATTGCTTCTGTAAGCTACAGACAAGGCATGCTGTCTACAGTTGAAGGCAGCTGGAAGACATCACTCTAAACATCACTGAAGTGCAAGTTTTTAACAGGAAAAAGAAAGCACTACCATATGAAAGGAATAAATTTATCTCAATAACAGGGAAAATCTAGACCATAATGAAAATGTTTTAGGAAAAATGAGTGTATTGCATGCTTCTGACCAAAATTAATTAGAGTTTTAATGTTCTACATTTCCACCATAATTCTTCAAATGGTACATATATTTCATAGTAATAAACACTCGGTTCATTAAGTAAAGTTCAAAATCTGTGTTAGTCACTACATTTAACAACCTTTGGCCCTCTTCTTCCATATTTTTTTATTCAGATTTCCAAAGCATTGAATAAGCAATTGAGGAACACAATTAAATTTCATGACTCAGCATATTTAGGATTCTTATTTCATCTAAGACAAAGGGCAATTAATCTACCATTCTATACTGAATTCCAACTTTAGTGAGCCACGTAGATACTGAAATGAACTTACAAGAAAGGCTTAATTAAATTACTGTAAAAAGCACAACCAAAGTTTCTTCTTTCCCATAAGGAAAGAAAAAGCACATTTACTTAGAAAAAGTCTACTGTGGTATTCTAAATTTAGTAACTTGGGAATCAGGAAAATATTGCTATAATGTGGCAGCTAACAATTCAGAAAGCTTTTTTCTCCGTTCTTCTCTATTTCAACAGAACATTCACCTGAGTACAGCCATGAAATTCTGCCCAGAATGAAGGCATAAGAATTTTCAACAGGGTTCAGATGGAGACACAGGAGTCTGAACAACACAGCAAAGTCCTTTGTTTCAGTCACCTATTTTTCAAAACGTGATCTAAGTAAGTATTTTAAAAAATGGTTTATATTTGCTGCAGCCCTGAATGCTTACACTCAGTCACAATCCATGAAGTTGCAAAAATAACTGATAGAAATGGGCAAAGCTGTAGAATTACATAGGGGATAACCTATAACAGCAGATAGAACCTGTGGTACTGATGAGGAAATCAGAGGTAGAAGATACTTTTTTAAAAAACATAGAACCATAGAATAGTCAGGGCTGGAAAGGACCTTAAGATCATCTAGTTCCAACCCCCCTGCCATAAGCAGGGACACCACACATGCTGACATGTAAATTCAGAATCCAACAACTACAACTAGACAGATGTTTCAGTGATTTCAATATCCACTAAATAAACCCCCCCCCCCCCCCAAAAGCATTCCAGACTAGGACCAGGTACTCATCTTCATGCTAGCAACGCAGGAACAATCTCTCATGGGAAACCTATACCTTCCCTATGTTCATTTAATCTAAATTAACACCAGCACTGCAGACCTACCCAGAAGTAAAAATAGTCCTTTACAAGCTGTATAAGCATACAGCATACATTTCATTTTACAATATAACACAAATATTTGACCATGGACCTGAAATCAAACAAGACAAGAAAGAAAAGACAAATCTATGCCTTTAGAAGTTGGAATCCAGTTGGTTTGATGGCAAAAGAAGGCCTGTGGATTTCTCAGGGTTTATAATTTCAGTTTATTTCTGTATTTGAAGATAGCACTTACTGTTCTGATCCTGTAACAATGCCTGAACAGTCCTGTTTCATACAACAGATCAACTCGGCTGTATTTGAAGCATCAAGGGTATATTGGTAATAAACAGTCAATTTTGTGTCAAAATTGTAACATTAAATATACCAAGGTTTCAATAGTTTCAAAGTGATCAACTTCTAAATGAATAAAATAATAAAATAAAATAAAATAAAATAAAATAAAATAAAATAAAATAAAATAAAAGTATTAGGTTTAACAGTAGCATGAGCTCTCTTCAACCTCTGGTCATCTTTGCATTTCCAGGTGAGGTTCTGAAGTTGAACGTTATCCAAGTCAGTGGATATACTGAGGGATGTTTTGGTAATTTGTCATGATAGTGATGTTGTTTCACTGTAATTTTGTGATGTCAGAAGATGATAAAACTCCTTCAAGTGTCATCAGAGATAACGTAATGTCCAACCATTTGAGATAATACTGTTGTCAAAAGGAACTCTGCAAAAACCTGCCCTGTAAAAGCAGCGTCTGCCTTCAAACACACACTGATATCCTGCCAAAACTTTTTCTCTAACAATGTTTATATTGTTGCCTTTCAGGAACTTACAATCAAATTAATTGACAGACCTCAGCTCCGTGCAGAGAGTCATCACAGAAAGGGTTCCTTACAGGTTCATGGTGCATTTCTTTCTGATAAACTTAGAAGTTACTGTTTCACTATACTACATCAAAGTCATCTTTTGGTTTGTCACTAGTCTGCTTCCCATCTCTGCCCACTCGCCAACAAATCACACATAATTGTGTTAGAAAAGTGGGAGAAAAAATACTTTGATGTGATTGAAAAGCCATATTCTATAAGATTCCCAAAGCAAGGGAAATTTGACTCTAATTAGTGGTTTTGCATATTTATGGTAGAAAAGCTTATTACAGAGCTCATAATAAATCATATTAATCTACTTTTTCCTTAAAACACTGAAGCCACTTAATAACATTCATGGAGGTTCCTGTTGAAACTCACTAAACTCCATTCCTCAGACATCTACTCACAGAAGTCTTTTTTGTCTCCCATTATGTTACATCAGGGTGCTTCTAAGACATAACATTCTAGGCAACCATTAAGGACCACAACTTGCAAACATGTATACATGCATCGTTACATTCAACTCGTCTGATCACTGAACTGCACAGTACTATTTACTGAGGTTATGTATGAAACATACCGTGGAGCAAGGCTTCTCTGGAATGGATAAGTAAGCAGCCCCTGGATCAAGCATAGCATTTAAATTATGGGTATTTAAGAGGAAGTTGAGGCTATTTTCAGAGGGCTAGTGCTGTCAGGCAGCTGCCTCTAAAGAGTTTCTGCCCAGCACCTTACTTAGGGTCAGCAATGGCCCAACATCAATATATTTAGTACTTGCTGCTCTCTGTTCTTGCACAACAGCTGCTCTCATAACTGTCAGGATTAGCTACCAACATCAAGCAAAAGCTTACATATTCATTCATTTTACTTAGTTGCAATCCATTTATCTGGTTTTACTCACTGGCTTTTCTCTTTCTGCATATACAGGAGCTCCAGGAAACACAGTTCTAAGAATTAACAGCTAGTAACTATTCCATTATTTTCTGTTTACTCAGACAATCACAACATGTCCCCTTTACTCTCAAAACAGAATGGGTAATAAAAAAAAGGTAACATAGAAAAAACAGGCTCATATTCTCCTGTGGAAAATACTACCTAGTATTTGATGCAGCTCATTTTGCCTAGTTCTTCTTATCAAGATGTACTTTAGACAACACAATGCAGAGAACTACAGAAGCCTGTAGTGCTGCCATTTAAACCAGCATTTAAAGAAAGAAACACATAATTATACTATTTAATCTACAGCATACTTTTAAAACATGATTATTAAGAATATGAAGCAAATGTTGTCTATTTCCTTAACATCAGTTGCAGTTACTGGTATTAATCATTTGTGACTTTAAGTGAACTGAAGTATATTTAATTAATTGAAAGTCAAGAAAATCTTTCAGGAGGCAAGTCCTCAAAAAAGCAAACCATGGAAAATTTTGCTAGCTATTTCCTTCTCTATCCATTCAAAACCCTCAAAAGTGATGCCTGTTAAGACCTAGACATAGAAAGGTCTCTATCTCCTTTCACTATTTTGCTGCTCAATTTGATATATGTTAATATATAGATATAATATTTAACATTGTTGGCCAAGTCACACCATGCCACAAACTGTACAAACACATCTGGAGAGTCTGAGCTTGCAGAATCTAAAATCAGTTAAGAGAAAAAGATGAAAGAGAAGAACAAGTAAATTATCATAAAAGCTACATCTGTCAGGATAATGGGCATATATCTCAATCACATTTTTGTGCCAAGTATGGCTAATAAGTGAAGAGCAATTAAAAAGTGATTACCATTAAAATGTACCTAAAACGATTTCACATAGTAATATATATAAAACAAATTGACTATACAGGACAGACATAAGACAGGTATTGCAGATATTTTATCAAAAGAGTATTGGGCCTTGAGGAGTCAGTTTCCAGAGGTGTGCTTCTGTGCAGGAAAGAGCTCAGATCAAGGTGAGAACTCCTTGTATGAAGTGCAGTCTGGAGAAAGCGGAGAAAACCAGTGAAGCTAGAAAATGTCACTGGAGAAAGGGAAGAAATAGAGGAGTGGTACTTAATAGGATTTGGAATCTTGAGTACGGTCACTAACAGAAACCAAGATAAAACTAATGCATGTGTCCATAGTAAAGCAAGGTCTGAGACTCAGATGAAGAATCTCTCAGCTAAAATCTCTGACATTTGTCCCCCTACTATAATACAAATTCGTCCTGGAGGGTGTGGATATTGAACTTGCTCCTATATTAAAGAACTTCTCCGTAAAATGTGAATAATAATACTTTCAATGTCATGATGGAGCTCTGTGCATGAAAAGATTTATAGAAGTGTTAAGTGCTGTCATTGTTATTACATTCAGAAAGTACGGAAGGCTTTAAAAGCGTTAACTTCTCTAGTGCAGAACATCACCTGTTCTTTCTGAAACCAGCAAAGAAGACATAAAATGAGTGCAGAAATCACAAGAAATTGTCTGGTTTTAAATTCTGATGTATATTTTTTGTCTCTATGAAAAAGACCCCAACCATTAATAACATGACTTTTATGATACTTGATATTGTATAAAATGCAGCAAGCCATAAGGCATACAAAAACTAGTTTTACTTCATATAAATTTATTTTTCAACAGGAAATTATTTAACTGAAAAGATGCTTTGAGATAACTAAGAAGGCAATGCATGAAAAAGGTGTCTGGTTTGGAATGATGAAAAGAGAATGGAGTCAATTTTTAAAATGCAATGAAATCAGGAAGTAACTACTGAGTCAGCGCTAGTACATCAGCCAGCAAGATCAAATGAAACTGATGTGTCTATATCTCTTTTTCAAAAGGAAAAGTACCTGCTCTCCAAGGCAGACCATATCCTAATAGCATTTAACTGAAGGAGTCGACATCCTCCTTGTGAAAGCTGCAGTGATCAGCTTGAGTTAGATGAATTTTTTTCACGTGAATATACTTTTATATTTAGGCTGTCTTGCACCACACAATGATAGTAGTTAAGGTTGTGGCCCAGAATTACATATTTGGGTGTACAAACTTTTGGATATTTAGTTTCTAATTGTGGATTTTTAAAATGCATCGTTTATGTCCTGCCTTGTGCTTGCAATTCAAACTTTGTTGTTTATTCAATGTACAGTGGAAGTTTCACATTTCCACTTCATCCAAAACCAGCAATGATTTACCCTAGGAAAACATTTTCAGATGTCATGAGCATTTCCTCTACATAGAACCAATTCCTCCTCTTTGTCATGGTTTAAGCCCAGTCAGCCACACAGCCGATCGTTCACTCCCCCCCACTCTCAGAGGGATGGGGAGAAGAATCAAAAGAATGTAGGTCCCACAGGTTGAGATAAGAACAATCCAGTAACTAAGGAATAACACAAATCACTGCTGCTACCACCAATAATAATAATGATAAAGGAAATAACAAGGGAAGAGAATACAATACCACCCACCGACTGATACCCAGCCCGACTGAGCAGTGATCTCACCCTTCTGGGTAACTGCCCCAGTTTTACATCCTGGGCATGATGTGCTGTGGCTAGTTCGGGTCAAGTGTCCTGTCTCTGGTTCCTCCCAGCTTCCCCTCCTCCCTTGCAGAGCATGAGACTCATAAAGCCCTTGGTCAGACTAAAGATTACTAAGCAGCAACTAAAAACATCGGTGTTATCAGTGCTGTTCCCAGGCTGAAAGTCAAAAACACAGCACTGCACCAGCTACTAAGAAAGAGAAAAATGACTGCTGCTGCTGAACCCAGGGCACTCTTGAAAATCTTTATTGCACTAAGAAAAGTAAAAGGCAGAATTTTCTCTCATATATTTAAAACTTTAACTACGGGAAGACAGCTACTAATACTGCCCAACAGGTTAAAATACTTGCTCTAAACAGCTGTCACTGATACAGTATTTAAATCTACAAAGTGATTTCTGTATGAATGGGATTGTTCCAGGCTGAAAGCAACATTTTTAATACTGCAAACAAACAAGAAATGAATGCAAAAAATGAACTGTTTAACAGCGGTTTATGTACCCCCTGTGCATTGTATTTGGAAATGAAGTCCAGAGGCAGAGGGATTCTCGGTGGATTAGAAGAGACCCACAGCCCTTTCAGCAGCATCCTTTTATACAAAATTTGGCACTAACACTGTTTGCTTCAGTAAATGACTTCATGCTTTGTCCTTTTTAATCCAATTTCCACCTTAATATAGACTGAGGTGTAGTGAAAATATTGAAAGAGGATGCCTGGAAATGAATTGTGTTAGAAAGCTAATCCAGGCAGTAATCCAATCCCACACAGTCAGCTCCTCATTAACTGAGTTTAACTCACAGATAGCTTCACAGGAACCAGTGTTCAGCACTAGTTATGACTAGATATAATTATCACACATCGAGACATGACACAACGAGGCAGGCAAGAGGCTAAGTCTGAGAAAAAGAAGAGGAACAGGCACTCTATTGAGAGCCACAATAATTGATTCTAACACTTATGCCAACTTGAATAGCTTGGATTTGTAGGTTATTACATCATTAGATACTTTACTGGTGTACCCCTTAAGTGTACGAGTCACCCTATTCAGCAAGAGCTTCCTCATTAGCAGGTAGTATCTCCTTTTTTCTAAAGGCCAAAGCACCCATGCATAACTCAAGCAGCCACCCAACAGCCTATTCAGAAAACCCTCATTCATATTTTCCTACCACAGAAAATAATACTTCCCTACCTAATGAACATTGCTACTTTTCTTTTCTTTGGTCTTTCTTAGACTGATTAACCACAGGTACCAACTTGGACAACATCCTGAAAAGGCAGACCTGAGGATGCCAGTGGCTTGCCATCCATGCATCTTGGCAGAGAAGGGCCAGAAAAAAAGCATTCCTGTGTCTTCCGTGCAGAAACTCTGGGTCCATTGATTACACAAAGGCAACCCAAGGTTGCTGCACAGGCTGCTTGTGGATATGATGTCAGATTTTCTGTGAGCACAGTGAGATTCACCAGTTATTTCAATAAAAAATAACCCCCCAATATTCTTACCATGATATTCAGTGCCACATACATTTTGATCCTAGCCAAACCAGTATCTATTCATAGAGGTCTCTAACTCCTGCCTTGAGTAGAAGTAGGAGAAATATAACAGTACCTCCCCAAATTAAAAGCAGATTTCAATAAACTAACGGATTACAGTCCTACATCTTAAAACATGCAGAAAGCACAAAACAAGTGAATCATGTGCCAGCGACCAGTGGCAGCTCACGCTAACAACCTTCAGCACCTACTGCAGCTGTCTTACACCCCTTCACAGTGGGGAAAAAACAACAGACATAAGCAAGTGCATGTAACTCAAGTTAATTCTGTAGTCTGGGGATGCGTGCTACCACTGGCAAAAAGGAAAAGGTATTTTCTACCATTTGTGAAGCAAACATTTCCATAATGTAGTTTCTTTTGCATATCCAAGCTTGTCAGCTTTACACACTTCTGCACAGAAAGGTAAATTGCTCCTTAATAATTTCTAAAACTTCCCACAAGATTCAAGGGGTTTGTTTATATAGAATATTTCAAAATTAAGGACAAAAGTGTGCAGGAAGGGTAAAAATAATCAAGAAAATTGAAAACACATTTCCTACTTACATTTTTTCCAAGGTGATTTGAACTGCACTTTGCCTGCTCTGGCCCGTAGCAATAAGCTAGTATTCTTGCTTAATGAAAGGATTTGCACTCCTGCCCGATGCAAAACTACAGGCTGCATTTGTGATTCTTTTTTCCTGAATGACTGAGGTGAGACCTAAGAATTTTATTTTGTCTGAAAAGCTTCATTAACTGCAACGCAGCCCTTCCCTACGCCTTGGGTGAAGTCCCAAATATATTTTCTCAAGGTCTTACGTATTATATAAAAGAATGAAAGGGATTTTTTTTCCCATGCCCATTTGCTTGCTTTGAGTTAATAGTTTTAGACAAAAGCAGGTGAAAATAAAATGTCTTAAGACCATAACACCTTCCTCCCACAAACTATCTCCTTTTGCCGCCTTCTCAACATTTGCAGAGCTTTACCCTTTGGTAGATGTTTCACCAGCTTCAGGCTTGTTTCCTTCTAGCTTTCACCCCTCTGCTTCACAAAATTCTCATCTTTTCAACCAGGAAAGTTTCTGAAGATCCTTAGGATAATGCTTAAAATTTTCTTGGTATCCATTCCTTTAGACACAAGCTCTTCTTTGTTGCTGTTCTCTATCTACTTAAAAGAACATCTTCTTGGTACAAGGATAAAGTAGAAATAGCAGTTTACCACTTGTAAATATGCTCAAGGTGTGGGGACAGAGATTTTCCTAGATAAGAGATTTCTGGCGCTTGTTCTATTGTTTTTTTGTTAGTTTTTTGTTTGTGGTTGGTTTGTTTGGTTTTTAATTCTGAATCATAGCTTTTTCCTGTAATCTGATATTTATGGGAATCCAATAGGAAAAACTGAAACAGATGCCAGTCTTTCTCCCTAAACTATGGGGACAATGGCAGTGTGTTCCAGCAAGAAAACCACCACGTATGGTGTCCATTTTGTAATGGTTGATACCAGCACGGAATATTTCACTAACAACTCATTCATCTCTCATAAGGACCTTTTACTCTAGAAGTCATGTTTTTTGATAGGGGGTATATGAAGCAATGTTTAACTTCAGGTTTCATCTGCTGAGCAATATACTTTATCCACCTTACCTAGAATGACAGTGAGTCTAAAGGCTAAACATTTCAGATGAAAGGATACAACACAGACACTAATTTTCAAACTGACGCTATGTGTTCATCTTTTTTGTTCGTTTGTTTTTAAGGGGCAGTCCAGCTACCTATTCCATAGTCAGTAACAGCAGTTGCCTGACTTTAGTCCTTATTCTCTCCTTTAGGAAGAGCATTAGTCCATGGCTGAACCATAGAATGGGTTGTGCTGAAGGGATCTTAAAGATCATCCAGTTCCAAACCCCCTGCCGTGTGCTGGGACACCTCCCACTAGATCACATTGCTCAAAGCTTCATCCAACCTGGCCTTGAACACTTCCAGGGATGGGGCATCAACACTAATCACTAATCCTTGTTTTGCAGCAACCAATCAGTATTGATTCCAGTATTTCATTTTCTTCCATACCTAGAAGTTAAGCTTCCAGTCTTTTCATGCAAAAAGAATTGTCATTATCTGAAAAAATTTAGTGGACCATCAGAATTCCAGTTGCATTGTATTCATCTATTTGCTAATAAACTGCTATGTCAGCAGTTGCCCCTAAATTTGTTTTGGACACAGTGACAGATTTCTATCATGACCTTCACAAAGCAAATTTTTTAACATTTTAGAACTTAGAAGCCTTGCAATATCTGAAGGGGGCCTACAAGGATGATGGAGAGGGACTGTTCATCAATTACATCAAGTACGATAGCAATAGGATAAGGGTTAATGTGTTTAAACTTAAAGAGGGGAAGTTCAGGTTGGATATAAGGAAGAAGTTCTTTACTGTGAGGGTGGTGAGGAACTGGAATGGGTTTTCCAGAGAAGTGGTAAATGCTCCATCCCTGGCAGTGTTCAAGACCAGGCTGGACGGAGCCTTGGGTGACATGGTCTAGAGTGAGGCATCCCTGCCCATGGCAGGGGGGTTGGAACTGGATGATCTTAAGGTCCTCTCCAACCCAGACCATTCTATGATTCTAACTTACATTAATGTTTTACCACTCTGAAAAAAGATTTAGATCCTAACAGTGATAATAGCAGCTTTTGTCTCAAGTGTTACAGATTTTCTGAGGAATACAGCAGGTTGTGACCATACTTATATCAATTGAGATAATTTTTCTAACTAACTTTCATAAATGAAATTATCCTGCTTTCATCAAGACTAATCCAAACACACTAAATGCATAATTGAATTTTGCTTCCTCAGAGCATATGATTTTATAACCAAAGGCAGGAAAGAGCAAGAAGAGTCAATTGACAACAAAATGTCATGCCTGTCCAAACAAATGAAAGACTCTATCTCCTCAACAGCTTGACTACTGCATCACTCTCTCACTTTCTACATTAATGCTTATGACCCTGTGATGTATGAAGCCCTGCAAAATCAAGCAGTTGATACTCTGCAGTTAACATATTTTTTCATGTGCCACTCTCTGGGAGGCACACTCAAGCATATGTGGTCTAAGAAATTAGCACTTCAGAAAGCCCTAGGTATATTCCTTCTGACTATATCCACTGAAACACCACTTTCAAATGCAAGACTGGATGACTTTATGGAATTTCTAAGCCATATATTTACAGCTAGATGGAACACTATTATGAAAGGAGCGCTATTGCTTTACTTTTGACCAATGGTAGGCTTCCTTAATGAAGGTTTTTTTGGTGCTGGAAGATGGGAAGCAAGATCCTCATGGAGCACTGAGAAGATGTGAGTTCTCATGTTGAAATTCAGAAGTCACCGCTAGTCAAAGTCTACCATATTATATGAACCTGGAGTTTGCTTGCCTCAAAAGTATTCCTGTATGTCTGGAAAATATGAAAGACACAGCAGTCAGTGTGCCTGTTCAATCTGCCATGAAGGCATCATATTTGTTCTGCAGTATAGGCAACCTCCCGTGGTTCAGGAAGGAAGGGAGACAACCAAGTATCTTCAGTACTTCAATGTCAAAGCACGAAAAGCTGCCTTCTAATTAAATCTATTCATCTAATGTATCGACTTCCTTTGGAACAGAAGATACTGAGGCTTTTCCAGAGCCAGAAAAGCCTCTGCTATATGCAACTATATGTATTGGTAGCCTAATACAGTGTTAGTCTGATGAACTTTTTCCGTAGTATATCAGAAGCTAATTCTTTGGAAGAAGTGCTGTGAATGCAAAGTTATTAGCATGCGCCTTCAGAGCCAAAAGCCAAACACATCTGCCAGCCTAATGTAAGCAACCTGATTCCAACAGGTATGACCTCATAACTTCAATACAGACATATCCCCATATAGTATCTCTCTTACACTGAAACAGAAATAGATATTTCAAGTGAAAGAAGGATGGGCTGTCGTCAACTCTTAAGTTCTCAGCACACATTTGATTGCGTGCATCTGAA
This sequence comes from Agapornis roseicollis, assembly GCA_002631895.1. Classification (NCBI taxonomy): domain Eukaryota; kingdom Metazoa; phylum Chordata; class Aves; order Psittaciformes; family Psittacidae; genus Agapornis; species Agapornis roseicollis. Next base: position 56,433 of record NDXB01015268.1, on the reverse strand, counting down.
AGCTCTAGATAGTTTTCCAGAAGCACACTCCTATAGATGCAGACAGATCTTATTTTTTCTAACAAAATGCTGAGTTTCATCTATTCTGAATTGTGTTTTCCACCTAGCTAAGGTTTACTTTCAACACCAAATGTCTTCATTTTGAGTAAAACAACACTGAGAGAAAAGCTTCTACCCTAAAAATAAAAAAGTTTTCAATCTTACATAAGGAAGGTGGTGGAAAATGGAATGGTTCAATTGACTTCCTGCCTGTGTGACTTAATTTACTCAGATTCTCCATAAGGTAAAAGGACCCAGTGAATCTGTAGGACAAAACCAAATATAAATGGTTGTGTGCTGTCCAGAAAATAACAATATTTCCCCTCTGATGCTGCTTATAAATTAAGTGTGTAGAATTTATAGACATAAATGTGTTAGATTGCATTACTTCTCTCTAATAAGCAGTGGAATCTACCAGTAAAGAAGGTTTTCATCCAGCATGTGGACAGCTGTTTGGGTTTAAGTCCTGTGTTACTTTGAGGCCTCTTGTGGTGGGTAACCAAAATGCAGTGTACATAAACAGCATTAGCTTAAAAAAGATACCTAAGATTGAATGAAGAATGACCAAAGCTTATCCATTCATCTCTATGCAGTTTGATACCCAACTGCTCTTAATTTCAACAACCGTGACTCAGATTCATCTTTTCTGCATTTGAGCTCTGAGTTAGACAATTTGCTTAACAAAGATGCACTTGGTGGACAGTAGAAGAAATGCTCAGAACGTAACTCATCACCCTTATCTTCCACATTGATTTAGGACAGGGTAGAGCAGCAATTCCTTAATACATATGCTAAAAACATTATGGCAAGGACAGGAGGCAAGTAAACGGAGCCACCCTTAACATTTTCTTCCTGCAGAGTACCCATTCAATTGTTAATTCCACTCTGTCTGAAAATTACGACTAAAGGAAAAGATTCACAGTTTGTAGGAACTGGAAATACTTGAAGAAAGAATTAAGATTGAAATTTCAAGTTTATTTCGAGCTACTGATCATGAAGTATTAAACAACTGTTATTGCCTTATTATAGTAATTAATTTTTGGTTCACATTAATGACATTCTTATCGTGCCTAAGATGTTAATGCAATATGACAACAGCAAATACCATAAGATCACTTAGCTTATTCATGTCACTAGCAGGGACAAATGCATAGCTTTACATTAATGACCTTTCTAACATACTAATTGTTTCCGAAATGAAGGACTGCTTCTGTATTTTTGTCATTCTTGCATTGTCTTTTAATATCTGTTTTTTTACAGAAAACAATTATCAAGTTTCCCGTACACATTAGAAACACTGAGATTTCATTTCAGCTTTCTACTTATTTGCAAAAAGCTGTACCAAAGCTGCTTCGGGTCTTTTGTGCATGGGACTGGCTCCAGAACAGAAATATCTCTTCTGGCCAAGTGCCTTGGAGAGCACAGAAGATGTGCACTCTCCAGCTGCCACTGAAGTCACAGAGCAAGTGGCTGTAAATGCAGGAGGTGCTGCTGCTGGGGGCTGGGGAAGGAGCACTCACAATTAAAGCATGAAACTTCACCACTTGCCCTTGAATAGGAAGCAGACATATTTCTCCCCTTGTTAGAGAAAGGTAGTATATGATCCTGGAAAGTACTTTAAATCAAATGGTCTTAAAAAATAATAAAGGGACAGCTATTTATTCTGCAAAACAGGTGCAGAGTTTTGTCACATACAACTTTTCTCTTGTGCCATTACTTCATTACAAATAGTACCAATGCTTCCCTACACTTTCTTGTTAAAGAAACTGGAAGCATAACTGAAAATCTGTTAAGACACTGAACCATAGTATTTGTGTATAAAATGCTTCATTACAAACATATTTTGAATTCTAATTATTTTCTTATTAACCCATTTACTTTGCTATGTGTATATTTAAACATAATTATATACTGTGATATGCACCTCCTCTATTGCATTTACTGCTAAGTCTAATTTTAACTAAATTAGGAGTTCATTTACATATACCCTGTATACACATATTTTATGGGTTTTTTGCAAAGTGTATCACTATTGTACAAAACAGCAACTGCTAAATATATATTAATATAAATAAATATATATTTATATATATATAAATATATATTAATCTATCTATAACATAGATTGATACATTGATACTAAACTAATGTGTTATTGTGTTCCACACAAATTATTTGTTGAATTAGTCTGAGGTTTACCACAAGCTTGTTCTAACTTTCACTTGACCTTCACTTCTTTTTTAAAAGGTTTTTTGCATTCATAGATGCATTCCTGTTGAAGATGGGGTTAAACTTGTCAGAAGCATTTTAATAAAATACTGAAGACCTCCCTTAATTTATGGCAAATATATTTTCAAGAAGGAAAATGCTGATATTATCTTGGTTATAAGCTTGCTGCTGAAATGATTTAGATATTCTTTTCCTTTCACACAGTATCAGTATAAGGCTTTTCTTTGCAGGCAATGAATTATAGCTGACACTTCAAACCTATTCTATCAGTATCTTCTAGTTCAGAAAAATGAGAAAACATAAATATTTATTCTATGTATACAGAAGAGACACAAGGCTTTGATAAAAATGATCTATTATAGAATGATGAATAACTGTTACACGTATCACACTTAGAACAGCAAAGGGCAAAAAAATTTGCCACTTTTTAATATCAGGATTTGAGGTTATTGTGCAAGTAAAAATGCAGTTATTTTATCATACTGAACTGGTGTTTAAGCCCAGTGAGTTTTGATGACATTCACTTCATGACTACATGGATGATGTAGCTGCTTGATACAGATCCCTGGTCTGATTTGATAAAGTCCATTAATGATGTGCTTTAACTCTGGAAAAATATTTATGCAAACAGCCTTCCATTATCTCAGTTTGTTTGTGAAATACTTCTCTGGCTTAAGTTTCCCAATTAATAACACTAGGAATTCCTTTGTTCCATTATGTGATGCAGAGAAGTAGAGGCTATTCTAGTTTGCTGAAAAATAAACACTGTAGGAAAAAGACAATTACATTTCTGAATATTTGAAACAATATTATTAGCCTCATTATCATCCTTTCCTTTTAAAAGAAGAGAACCTCTCCCATTAGAGTGCAAACCATAGCCAAACTGTAGTAAGCAGAAATGATACAACTTGATTTTTTAGTGTTATTTTTAGCCACAATTGTCTGGTTTTATACTAGAAAAGGAAGTCGTTAAGGTAAAGATCATTTTTTTTATTCAGTGCTTTTAACCATACAGCCCTGACTGCAAACCTGCATTCACAATACGAATTATGGAACTAAACATAAATACTCAAAATGATACGCATGGTAAGCTTGCCATGAGAAAAGCATAATATATAATTACACAGAATTATTTGCTAAATTGTCTTATGGGAGCTTCACAGACTGTAACTTAAAGACCCCTTACTTATTAAACTCAAATTAAAAAGCATATTGCTTTAAATGAAAATAAACTAGCATTAATTGAGTATATAGAAATTAAGAAGTTCTAAGCTATAATACTCTGGAAAAATTGGCTAAGCTATCTTTTCAATGTGCCATTTCTGTTCAACAGTGAACTACCAAACACAATTCACAGATGTTAACTCAGCAGAAAAAAACCAAACTGGAACCACACCACATATGCAGTGTTGCACATGAAATGTTTTAATTTTTGACTCTATTTCTTGGCCTCATCACTCCACCCAGACACTGGCAGGTTAACCTTTGGCATAAAGAAGTAAGGAGCTGCACTGAGTAGCAGCAAATGTTTATCCAGCCCAGCTTCCTGTTGCCTTCAAGGGCCACAGGCAGGCGCTCACAAAGACTGCAAGATGAAGGCAAGAACAAACCAATTTATTCCTATTAGTTTCCAAACTTAAAAGTTATTACCAAATACAATAACTTTGAGATAAAAAAAATTCACCTGAGGTACTTAGCATAGGGGAAAATGCAGACTTTAGGAATAGTGATATTATTTCAAAGAACACTTCAATTTCTTCCACCTATCTTAGATAAAACAAGTAAAATAAAAAATTACTTTTGAGTTTTCTCTAAACATTCAGTGTTTCTACATGAGATCTGGAGACAGGGATGAACAGATGAGATGGCATATGGAGAGACCTTGCATGTATCATGCTTGTGGTGAAGAAGGAAGTTTACTCAATCTTTCTTACAGGAGCAGGGGTTGGGTTTGGTTTCTTGCAAGTTTTTAATGTGCTTCCCCTTTTTGAATAACTTGGTGTCTGCAGACACTGAAAGCTTTCTCAAGTAACGACATGACTTCCAAATTGCGTTATTTTTACTCTGCTGCTTATCAGGCTAAAATATGAATGGTGACTTTTGGATTATCTACAGGCTCTGAATGACACTGCATCATTTTTGCTTCTATCCCCATTTCAAACACCACCCTTGAAACTACAAAGAGGTTGTTAAAAGAAGCAACATTTTTCAGAAACAAACATCTAAAATTTTGCACAGCATGCACACACACAAATTATATTCCATGGGTGACTCAATTTTTAAATGCTGACTTACTGAGATCTTTTTCCCAGAGCTAACTATATAAATAAAAACTGTCAGAAAATGAGAATAAAAATCAGCATTTTAAATGCAGGAAAAAATCTCTGCTCCTTTCTTTATGTTCTCTTTCTTCATGCTGCCTACTTTTTCATATCTTGTCTGCCATTATGAGTATTATACCTCTGAGATTCAGAGCTACATTGCAAGAAATATGCCCTTGTTCTGACCTTGTGTTTAATTTTTCACATTTTTCTAATAAAGTATTTTCTAAAGGCCTGTCTTTATCCCCCTAAAGTATGGATATTTACCTTCATAATATCCATCTTGTGTGACCGACGTTGGATTAACTGAATTTACTTATAGCAAGTGCCTACACACAAAAAGTATAGTGAATATTGGAAGAAAAGTGGAGTCAAGTACAGTTGAAGGTTTGGAAATCATACAGGGAACATCGCTACTGTCATTCCATTGTACACATTTAAGGCAACTTATTACATTATGGAATTTCAATTAGAAATCTCCCCCAAACTAGAACCTACTTAATTTACTCTGGTTTTGAGAGAGGATGCTCATATTAGAGTCCTAGATTTGAACACAGTTCCCTATACCCTGTTGAATCCAAACCAACAGTGATAGTTTTCCAACAAGAAATGTGTGGATACACCTCTGTGCATGAAGAGTCTGAGATTTATTCTGGTAAACATCGCAATAAAATTTCACAAGGACGCAAGCACACATGTACCAACTTCTGTGCATACCAACACCTGTGGTACTTGATAGCAAATCACAGCCTGAATTCTGTGCAACTAATCACCTGTCTGAAAATCTTACAAGGAGCAATTGATCCTAATTTGAGAAGAAAGAGCAGAATTTTCATTTGTTACAATATTAATCAGGGGCTATTAATTTTAGTCAGTCTCCTGAGCAATCCAAACCCGACAAGCCTACTCTTGTGGGGTAAACCATAAGGAGCTGTAGAATGAGGAAAAAGTGCTCCTTCCGAATGGATAAATGCAGAAAAAGCTTATCAAACATGTGGGGACTGGATAACGGAGAACCGAATCCCCAAAGATACCACCCCTCCTCACTGTTTAAGTCTCTCTGAACTTACCTGTATTCTCAGTAATATTTTCACAGTCTCTAAATAAAACAAAGCCCATAACAGCTTAGAATATGTAATTCTGGGCATTCAAGGTAATCTAGAGGTTCTGGGACTCCAAGACAGCTGCATAGCCACTGCCAAAATATTAAGAATTAATAGTAAGAAAACTTCACTTAAGAAGGATTTAGCAGTTCAGTAAGGAGGACTGTGAAAGACTATGATGTGTGCTAGTCTACATCACAGTCTTCAAAAAACACATACTTGGTGTTAACATAAATTTAAGTTACTGTTAATTATGGTAGATTAATGCATATATGACTAACACAAAAATACACATAATTAGCAAAATGAGCTATTCTAGTAAATAACAAATTACTAATCCTACTGTGCTAAAATATTTAGGTAAATTGAACTCTTTGATATCTAAATATTTGGCTTAACAGTGAGAGAAATTTACAGAAACAATACTTTGATGGAACAGCATTGGGACACTATTGGGATTGTGCTGCAGTTCCGAGATAACCCTGAAACAACTGGGTAGGGAAAAATCTATATAACCTATGTTATTAATGGCTACTGACTGACCTCTTGCTTATCTTCACTACCTTAAACATAACATTGAAATTTTTAACTCTGCTCAAGCTTCGTTATCTGAAATCTAGACTGCAATAACTTAAAAGGGTTCTGATGATATTTTCAACCTGTCATATTAAAATAAACCAGAAAATTTCTGACATTATATATTGCCTAAAATAAGAATCATTGCTTTGTTCACATAGGGCAATGTGAAGTCTAATATTTACACTGCATTCAATGACCAGAGAATGTATTTGCTTAATTTTTCATTCAAATATTAAAGATTAGAGAGAAGATAAAAAAAAAGAACATTAAGATTGTGTACATGACATACTGAAGAAAGGAGTTACATTTACTTTCCACCGGGAAAGAATTTCCATTGTGTATAAGACATGCCACACAGCAAATGACATCAGTAGTTTATATGACATTGTACCATACCACAGCACGGATATCTCAAAACAATCCAGCCATAGCTGACTAGACAGTGCACGCAGGTACATTGAAGTCAACTGACATCAGTACAGCTATCAAAATATACAGCAGGTAGGAAACGGACTTCAACTGGTACAACTTGCTGCTATTTTCCCACCAAAAGCTTGCATAATTGTAACTTTTCATTCCATTTCCCACTCTCCTCCTCTGGCCAAAACCAATTTCATGATTTAAAGCATGACATTTAAGCTGAAATCAAAGCTATTCTTTCTTCTTAAAATATAACAAGTTGTTTAGCATCTATAACACTTTGAAGAGACCAAATAAAACAACATGTGAATTTCAAATTGAATTTACAAAAATCAGGACTATTTTTTTTGTGGTAAGGCGTTAAAGAAAAAAAAATCTCATTAAATATACAACAGCTGTAATTTAATTGTTTGGGTTTTGGTTATTTTTTTTTTTTTTTT
>NDXB01015268.1:20991-49244 GCA_002631895.1 Agapornis roseicollis | reverse complement strand
AATTTTTTTGTTTTTGGTTATTTTTTTTTTTTTTTTCAGATCCTATCAATTTTAAAGGATGCTTCAGATTATTTTTTTGTCAAACAAGAAAGATTATTTTTTCCTCCTGAAAGGAATGGAAGTCTAACTTAATTTTCTGCAGATTACGAATAACATTTTGCGCACAAGTGATTCTAAAAGACACTGGTTTCCCATTTTCAATGGTGCTATTTTTTCAGAGAATGTACACACAGAACAATGACTCCTTCATGTGATCTGGAAATGCCAAACAATAATGCCTCAGAGAAAATATCGTTTACACCTGGAGTTAAAATACTCATTTTTACAACGGAAAGAAAAGATGAAATCCTGAAACCTTCAGGAATGCCATGCAGAAAATCTATATATATAGAGAGAAAAAAAGTAGTAGGCAATTGTTCACACAAGCTAATTCCATATTAAAGCCATGGTAAAATTAACGAATCTCAGAGGTTAATGAACTGCTCAATTGGCAGCATTTATTGTGGCACATTGTTCACATGTTTGGCCATTTTTCTCTTACTTTTTATTAATTATAGCTATTTGGAATTGATGATGTCCAGCTTACACATCAGTGCACATCCAGATAGATGAATGAGCCCCAGATGCTGGAGCCACGTGGAGGGTCTGTCCACACACAGGATTTGTGCTGTAAGCCTCAGCATTTTCCTGCAGTGAACTTGCAGGCACTTCTGAGAACAGAAATGCAGCTGACAGAGGAAATTCCAGGAATGTCTCTCTGTTCCCCTCCACCACTGCATGATAAAGACATTCTTACCGAGAATCAGGTGTATGTGCTTTTGATGGGGTACTCCTTGCTGCCCTGGGCTAGCTTTCAATCATTCTGCCTTTTCTCTCCCCCAGAGGAGGGTGTGGTATCAGGTGATAACACTTATCTGACTACTTCAGCGTGCTTTTCTCCACAGTCCATAGACTATGTCTCCATAGTCTCCATAGACAGCACAGTGGTGTCAATTTCTGAATTCAATTATTTGGGTATTGGGGAAAAAAAACCCCACCAAACTCAACAGTCATTTTCTAAATGTCTAGCATGCTTTTTCTATTGCCTTTAGAAATATGGCAGTAGAAGACAGAATACTGGAGGGATTCTTAGCTTTTGACATTTTTAATTGCCTCTGCTTTGGTTACTATGCAATAGTTATTTTCAGCACCTAAATATAATGTATCTTTGTAAAATCCTTTAAAATATTATTTCAAACCAATGAATGCCATTTTCTATTTGCTTTTAATTTCCTCTCAATGGTAAGTTCATCAGAGTGTAACAATTAATTAACTTAATTAAGCTAACTTAATTATGTTCTTTCATAGGTCAATATGTAGAGCTACTCAGATTAATAGCAGAGCTTGTAAAGTTAATCTTCTTGCATAATGCAAATGATGCCAAGTCATGTATTAAATACCTTCCTGAGTAGCAGAAGATATAGGACTGAATGTACTTTAAAGAAGGGCAGAGACTGTGAAAAGGTTAAATAAAGAAAAATGTCTTAGATTTGTGGAAATCCTGAACAGACCTAATTAATTTTTGTAATTAATAATGTTCTTCTAAGGAAAGCCCTCATTTCATCAGGCCATTTAAGTTTGAATATACATAAATAAATTTTTACTTCAGAAGCAGAACTGTGTGACAGCATTTTCAAGCCATTTTGTGACCTTTTGTTATTAGGAAGATTACATAAAACAGTCATGTGAAGCGATTAGATGGAAAATATGAACTCCTAATTCCAGAGCATTTCCATGTGTACGGTATTTCCCAGTTTATTTTACAGAGGAATCACTTCAGTAGTCAAAGGTATTATTGCTCTCTTCTGTGCTCATTATTAATTCACTTTTAACACAGTTAGACTCTAAGGCTTTTTAGGCATGTGGCTTAGCACTTTCATTATAAAATATTAATGGGAACTACAGTAATCATAATAATTACTTCTAGAAGCATAAAAAGTAAAATAAAACAGCTCTCCCAAGTGCCAAATGATCTGAATAGGTGACTCAACTCCACTGTTTCAATAAATGCTTGGAACCCATACTCTGACATGAGGAGCTGGATCATGGGACAAATCACCGCATTTCAGGCAAGTAACCAAATTTTAGTCCTCTCCCCAATGAACCTGACTTCAGATCAGAGGTCAAGGAAATGTTCTAAATGCATAGCAAGTCCAGATTTGTGATCTGATGCAGCTTTCTATCACCACTCAAAGAAAACTAAGTGAAGGGATGCAACAAATTCTCTCTAAGGTGCTCTGCATAGGAGTGTAAAGGAAAATACTCCAAAAGTGTAAAAGCCATCGTTGCTCAGAAGTTTTAAAACCAGAATAAAGTATTAATAAATGCACTGGAGGGCTCAATCCTGTCTCTATTAGGGGATGGATTCCACCTAATGTTACCTTCTCTTTGTTTAAGTATGTCATGTAGTGTTTGTGATACTGCACAAAATGAACATCCTGATCTCAGTGCAGAAGCAGGTTCAGAGCACAAATCAACCTTTGCTCCAAAATCACAGCCCTATAACTGTTGATATAAAGGGGGAGAATTTATCTACTATACAGAACAACTGGTAAATTATCACTTATGATTTTCCATCAAAAACAGTCTGCTAGTTCCATACAGTAAGGAAATTTCCAATTACTTTTCTAAGTGGGAAAGCTCTTCGGACGTGACAAGTTTAGTGTTCAAGAGTAAATATGCAGTTCAACTCACCCTATGTGGGTAACTGTGGGTTTTTTCCCCTCAGCAGTGTGTCAGGGAAATCAACATATTTGTAGCAACAACAGTCTGACACAATTCTTCTGTTAAGTGAGTTCAAGCTAGCAGCTACACAGGACAGAGGGGAAATATTGTTATGCCTATGAGCTTTAGAAAAGAATGCACAGCCTTTTCAAAAGCATCTGCATAAAAGCTTTGCATTTATACATATACAAATGTACACTTTGATATTTTCTTCTGTTCTCTAAGAATGCAAATCATCTTTTCTGCCTCTTGCCAATGCTTATTCTACATGATGATTGAGTTATTTTCCCAAAAGAAAGAGGTTGGTGATGGAAATCCAGTTATTTAGCAGTTCTCTTATAATAGCAGATTGAGGAAATATCACAAGCATTATTACAAGCTTTGCCATAGAATTACTTTTTATTCAATTCTTTCAGAACATGTTCTGTCATACCTTGTTTAAAAAGCAAACACCTCAGTGTCATAAAGTAGCATAAGGATGTTCTGATGATGACGTTTACAGTTTGGGGTTTCAAATGAAGCCTCTTTTCATATTAACTTAAGTAGTGTTTGTGGGGAAAGGTTTTATCCAGAGAATATAACCCAAGAAAATAAAACAAGATAGCATCAGCTGCTAAGTGTGTTAATACAAATTAAGAAATGCTCCCTTTGCTCATATACAAAACAATGCAGATGGCTCCCCCAGATTTTCCAAGCATAATACAATGATTTAAACACTGAGTTCTATAATCCTTTTAAGCTACTGGCATCATACATATGACTAATGGCAGAAGACTTAAGTGTGGGGCACACCTTTCCCTATAAAAAAGAAAACACTATACCTCAGCCATGCATTACTAATGGAGAGAATTCTGGTCTGTATTCAGAAGACTGCAAATACTGAATGTCTAATAGTTTAGAAACAGATTAATGTGTTCCCATCTTAATCTTCCTTTAGTTGAGAATAAAAGTATTTTGCACAGTTTTTATAGTTTTAATATAGCACTCAGCACCATAGATGCATAAACTGTTCACGTTTATATGCTACCATCACGTCATTCAGACTTTATGCTAAACTGCTTCGAACACAGATATACGGGGGTTTTGAGGAGAAAGCAGGGAATTGGTTGGTTAATTCATTTTTTTTTATCCAAGAGAGAGAATGGCACAGCATTTCCTCTGTATCTGTACTGCTCTGGTAATGCAGCCATTCAGGAAGAACAGCTCTGTTAGCCCCTAGGCTTACACTATTAGAACATGATTAATTGATTTGCCATGGGATTGGCAAAGGAAATTAATACACATAACTCATATATTTCTATTTTACTTCTAATTAAAGAAAAGGATATGCCTCTTATGAGATTCAGGTTTAAGGAACTGTCAAAACTAGTCTCTCCTTACTTAGATAACCTGCCAGTGACACCATCACTCCCCTTGGATTAAAGTGATGCTCAGGAGAAATGGTATCAAGATACAGCCTACCTCGCCCTCCCAGGCCCCATACTGCTCTTCAGCTACGACATGAAAAAGGAAAGAAAACTACTTTAACAAGAAACCTTTGCTTTCTTCATCACTGCATATACATCTAAAAACCTATATAAATTTTACTAAATATATGCAACTGGCAGAGACACAATGAAAATGGGCATAGAAAAGGGTCATGAAATACAATTCATCACCCTATCAAATGATTAAGTGTTATTCAAACGTTTTAAAGATTTTAAAACCTCTGAAACTTAAGTAATCACAACATGTCCAGAGGATTGTCTTTCAACAGTTCATGGTAAGGAACGTTTGATATCAGATATATTTTAATGCATTGACTGAGGGCATACCAACAATAGTGCAATTCTGAATTTTGAAAGGATTGTGGGAACAAAATTCCCACTTAAAGCACTACTGTTCAAGGGAAACCACCAAAATACATCATTTAGTAAAGCATTCTATGAAAGCTGTGTTAATCTACAGTTTTGTAAGAAACTGCTAAGAAGGTCTAATGAAATGACACTGAAATTAGGATGTTACCCATCTGTTCCCTTTCAAATGCATAGATATTTTTTCTTTCATTTCCACTTTTCAATTCCAATTCTTAAAAAAGACAACAAATGTATACAACACAGAAAACTTCCTTATTTTAGTATGGATACTAAATAAAATCATTCAACCCTTCAAACCTACAGAGCTTAAATTTTAATGAGGTTTGCACATCTTTTGAAAACACAAAATAAGGTATCTTTCTAACTTTAAACAGAGTTTGGTTATTCTATAACCCAAAGTGTTTCTGCATCTGAAATATATCAGTGAATACCTGCAATTTCCTGTATCCTGCACGGGTACAACTGTTTCACAGGTATCTAAATCTAAACACCCAACATGCTAATCATATCTGCAGTGGTGTCTGTCATATGCCACATAGCTGGACACTCTCCCTAGGTTACACAGAGTTAAAGCTGATTTTAGAGTATGAAAAGAGGCTGGGAAGAAAGGAGGCAGAGAAGCAGATGCCATCCTGCCCTACTGTTGAGTAGAACTCAAATTTCCACCATTGTTTCTACTAAGAGGAACAATTGGACAAGCACACCAAAGCCTCATTTGAGTGATTAAGTGACATCCCACATAGTTAAAACTGAGGACACAATTAACTAAGGGTTTCATTCCCTTAGCTTAGCTATCTGTAAGCTATTTTGCTTTCTTTAAACTTTTCTCATTGTTTTCCATGGCTGCATTTGAGCTTTTCCTTAATATCTGCCTTCTCACAGGTACTGATGGGTTGAATTCAGACGAGACATAAACTATTATACAAATAATGCATCAGTCAGCAGCTGTAGTTAAATCCAAATATTAACTCATTAAGCAGAGAGTAAAAGAATATAAGAAAGAATATAAGAGACCTCAACTAAAATGAGAAATAAAAAGGTGTTAGTTGAAGTAAAGCTCTGTTTTTTAGGGTGTGATTCACAAATGCTTGTTTACAGTGCTGACTTACCCATGCATAATTTAGATGGGTTGTTTCATGGTGGGTTCTGAATTTGGAAGTTCAGGATATTGGTGCTCCCCTCTCAAAGTTCCCTGCAAATCCAACCACAAAACTCTTTCTGACTCACCTTTCTCTGTCTTTTTATAAACTGCAGTAAATACGATGTGAGAAAGTGTCGTTCCCTTACAAAACACATATAATACTTTATGACAACACATTCAGTAAAACAGCTTCAACATAAACTATTACTGAGATACTAAGAAAAATTTGAAAGATGTATTTTCATCTTTCAATTCTCTAAGGTCTACTCTCCCCACAGTTTACCTGGTTTTATTCCACAAAGACAAAAACTGTATACCCATCTTTCTCTCATCCTTTTACTAACTAAAAGTGCTTTATCCCTCCTTCACCAGAATTTTTCCTCTATTTTATATATTTTTTAATATAATCTGTGCTCTCTCTTTTTATTTCTCCAGTGGAGTGAGATAAGCTGGCAAAGCTGAGACTTAAGAGGCAGAACCCATGGCACTCCACAAACTAGAAGACCCTTTGCTACTCAAGAATACATACAAAACCTTTACTAAAAGCTTATATTAGTCTATCCTCAGGATTCCTTAGATGTGATAACCTGATTTTCATTCTAATTAGAATATGTGGTGATACTCCAAAATAAGTGAAGTACCTATTTGGAATAATTCAGAAGACACTCTTAAGAATTCGGTTGGCCCTGTACTGTGGAGTTCTCTCTTCTTCAGACAGAGTGACAAGAATAGCAGAGGAAAGGAGGAATTCAAGAAGGTATTTGATAATTATCTAAAAGCTGCACTGAAGAACTAATAAATGGAACTGCATTTCCTATGGTTAGTATTTCATACTGTCCTTTATTAGGAAGATTATAGTCAAAAGAAATCTGAGAAAAAACCAAGAAAGAGTAGCCTTTATATTATCTGGTACTCAAATATCTTTGATGATGTTGATAATAATAAATAATGAAAAGAACTACAATAGTGATGATAATAATAATGATGATAAACCTGTTTGAGGAAGCCAAGATTAATAATGTTAAGGCTACTCCAAATGAAGGGCTTTCTTCTCACTGTAAGAGTTAATTTAAGGATAACAGTGGTTCTCCGAAAGGACAATTTCCACCATAAAATGCAATTGTGAGCCTGAATTCTACAGACAACCTCTCCTTCAGCTATGGTGTGCTGTGACAAGTACACATTGTAGGGACAGGACCCCAAGTCATTGTCTACATTATGGAACTACCTTATAAGCCAGCACTTCTTCGTATAAGAAGTGGAAGTACAGACTTACGTTTGTACTACACCATTAGCATCCAGTATAATTTTTTGGAAAACAAGGGCACAAAAACTGGCACAAGATCAGCTAGAGTCTTTCCTTTGCACAATCCATTTAACTCATTACTTAGCTGGGTTATTAGTTTAAATCTAGTGGAGGACAACAAAAGCTTAACAATCTACCTATATACTTATGTACAGATTCTACTTTTGGCTCTTCAGTGTCATAGAGTTTGACAGAATCTAATAGGACAGTAACAGTAACAGGATGTTGCTTGTCATGGAGTGAAAGACAGGAACAAGAAGTATTTTCCCAATCACTGATAATAAGAAATAATATTAAAAAGATAGCAGAGGGAATATAGTTGGCTTAGAGGTACCATTAATCAAGGTCTTGAGATTTACATTGGTCTTGCATGTTGTTCATATGGGAGAATAAAATTGAGCTTTAGCTTTGAAAAGTCTCAGCTATGAGTAAAACAATACCAGGCATGAAAAACAGAGGCAAGCGTGTATCCCCCAGCAGTTAACCTTGGAAAAGAATAGACACAGAATGTCCTACCTCTTCTGGATGTTTCTGTGCCACCGATACCAGCTCTTCAGAGCTACTTCTTGAGGTAGAGGGTACCACATTACCTGGGGCCTCTGAGACCACCTCATTTGACGGTTCGGAGTCCTGAGGGCAACAGAGACAAATAGACCCCTCAGCAGCGTGTTGACGTGGCACTTTTGAGAGGAGCTGTGCTCTAAGGCAGCAAAATTAAAAACACTTGAGGTCTTAAAATCTACTCTTTTTACCCTGGACAACTTCTCTTACCCCAGAGGCAAAACCATCTGTCATATATTCTCTCTTAAAATGGTAGCACTTTCTTCACAAGAGCATTTTAAGACCTATGAAGTAGCCATACAGTATTTCAGGATTTCAAAGTTCTAAATAAGGATGCTTGTTTTGCCCATACCCACCCTTGCTCCTGAAACGCAAGGAAGGGAATATTACATTTCATCCCCTTATTCAAGATAGAGGTTTCTGCAAAACAGCTGGACCATACTAGAATAATTCCCCCTCCCCCCCAAAATGTATTTTACTGACCAATATAGCACACAACCTGGTAAGGTTAGAAAAGCTGGGAGAGTTTCTGTTTATTAGTAACTTAATCACTACAGTAAAACAAATAAAATAAAAATTCTGAAGTAGTTTACATTCTATTTTCCAAATTACCTTGATTTTGCAATGCAACGTGACAAGAACCCGCTTTAATACCTCCACGGCTTCACACAGTGGTTTTGATAACTACATAACATAGGTTGTGATATTTTACTACAGAGAAAAAAAATCCATTAATCAGTACTATTTCTACTGTGCCTGCTGTAATGCTCATTACAGAAGATATTTTAGATGTCATCGCTTAGCAAGCAGAATATGTGCTTTTGATATATCACTTTTTCTCTACAGCCATTAATTGCAATGAAATCAAGATTATATTTTGGAAACTGCAAGCTGAAAAGCTCACTATTAAGTTTCTCAACATAACAACCTCTAAAAGGTAAATTAAAATTTCATAATGATAATATTCAGCATTTGTGGTTTAGCTCAACCAATCTTTGACTGTTGGAAGGATAAAAATGAACACTGTTTCAACAACTGTTACTGAATCACACGGAGATTCCTAAGTAAAAGCAGATACTGTAAAAGAATTGATACATGGAACAGAGTGCTGGAGGTTCAGAAGTTGGGCCTAGTAGGGGAATATCTCTATTTTCTACACCTTTTCAGAGGAATCCCCTTAAAATAGCTTTAGAGATTAAAGATCTCAAATAATGCTTTTTATGTCTCTCATTGCAGCACCTCTCTCTGACTTAGAGAAAGGATGTTCTGGCCCATTCTGTGGCTTACCAACTTAAGTTTAAGGTTTGACATTTTAGGAAAAAGCAGCTTTCTGTGAAGGCTAAAGAAAACCACCAATTCAAATGTTAACAATGAAATCAAACTGCCATTGCACATAACTTTTTTACGGGCATAAGCACTGGATCTGTGGAACAGAAGGAAGGATGAGATACCTTGGTAGAACTACCATCCCAAGTACCTCCATGGCAGCCATAATAAAACACTAATTTTATTAATTTTAGGCCTTCTCAGTTCCTGCAGATAATACCAACACCACATCTAAATGCACTGAACTATAAGGTGGAACATCTGTAGCATTCTGATTACAGAAGTCTGCATTTCCTCTACTGACTGTATGAAACCCCATGCTCTATATGCCATAAAAATAAACCTTGCATTGTGTTAATCCTGAACACTCACTGTTTTCCCTAGCAGATATGGACCTGAAGAGGCAAACATTCTCTCTCTCAAAGGCTGCCTCATTTTGGTTTTCAGTAAACTATGACGATGAAACTACCTCTTCTTGTTGATCCAGTTAGCCATGAACTGGCTCTGAGTACTGAACAGTATGGTTCTGTTTCCTCCTTGAGGACTGGAAAGTTAAATCACCATCATGCAATTTATCAGCTCAATATGTTTCCAGCAGCTCTTCTGCACTACTTACAAATCCAAAAGTAACAACCACATCTGCTGGAACCCTTTGGTTCAGTGATTTCTCTCCCTGAATTCTGCCTGTCTTTTGTGCCTGAACACATTTTTATTACGTTGCTATTACCTGTGGGCAGATCGTGGCAGTATCCACTTACTGCTACTTACATCTTCTTACAGGAATAAACTTCTTTTTAAAAATTATCTGAGCAACTGTGATTTGGCCCGCACATATTCCTCTTACATCCCTTTTGCCTCAACAGGATGACAGATTCTTTTCCACCATCAAGTCTAGTATCTTCTTCTGAGCTGCTTGACCATCCTTCCCAATAGATCTCTTAGGAACCAGCTGGCTAATGCAATACTTCCATTTTTAGGGAGATGGATGAAAATCACATTTTGTTATCCAGAAATCACAGAAAATGTGTCTCTCTTTCCAGTTACGCTGGTTTTATTATCTCTTTCCACACTGCTGTCCCTTAGGAAAACTGCATCAAGCCTGAACATAGGCAAGAAAGGCAATCTATGTTGACCTGAACTGGTTTGGCAACGTATGAAGTAACGCTTTCAGAAATAAGCATATTCAGTAAGAGGAATGAGATGCTTTCATGTAAGGTACAATGATAAAAATGCTGCAAGGTGCAACTGAGAACCTTCATAAAGCTTCTTCTCTGTGTTATGAGTACATGGGCAAGTGAGCAACAGTTCTGGTAACAACTCCTGGTAACGTTACCTGTACTCAGGCAAATAAAACGACCTGAAAATGCGTTAGCATCATTTTTTTTTCTTAAAGAAAAAGCAAAAAATCTGTATCAATGATGTAAACCAGTGGGTTTTTTCTTTTTCTGAAGAGGTGTCAAATGGAAAAAAGTACTTTAAAAATAATCAAAATTAGCTTATTGTCCTTCCTATTGTTTGTATCGCAACGTACTGCACTGACTTTGCAAAAAGTCATTCCTTCCTTCTTTTCAAGGCCTTGCATGATGAAAACCATGCCAATGTCTTATGGCTCTGTAAGTCTCAACTGCAGCAGTGATGGACACAACTGTTCATGGACAGGTAATCAATACAGTAAGTCATTTGGGACATGTCTTTTCTGATGTTCCAGTCCTTCTCATTTTATTAAAATATTGTTGTATTTTCTGATCTATACAGGGAAGCTCAGATCAGCATTTTGAAGTCTGACAGATCAGCACACAGCTTTTTAACGGATCGCAATATTTAATTACATAAATTAATAAACCATGGGAAACCCCACTCCTATGTGGTACTTTCAGTTTCCTGAAAATACAGAAATTCTGTATGGAAATTTAAGTGCATTATAAACGAGTAAATTCAGAATGCGCAGTAATTGTGTTTTGCCTGAAAAATGCAGATTGTGATCAAAGCTCCACAGAACATGATTCTCCTTGGACTTAGGAAACTGAAGAGGAAACATGAAATGCGTAAACATTCTACTATGTTTATGCAAGAAAGACAACCCTGCTTTGAATTACATCTCTTTTCCTATGACCCAAATGCTCATGCAGCCTAAGGTTCCACAACAGCATTGGCTTGAATCAATCACAGCTCTGCAAAAAATATTTTAGGTGAATGTCGACACAAACACATAACAAATCTGATATTGGAGTCCTGGGATGGAACTCGCTTGCTTGTCTCAGCAGCAGACACAAAGATGTAAGCAGTTAAATTCTGAGTCCTGGACTGTCAACGTTTTAGTTTAGTTTTTAATTTAGTCAGCAAAGATGAAAGGAGACAAGGACTGGTAGGAGGTGAGGAATCAGACGTGCATTGAACTGTAGCACCTCTCTGAAAGCATTCAGTTCTTTTCTCCCCTTCCTCCCATTTGGTGCATTTGCTATTTGCATCCACTGCTATAGAAGCAAACATTTGGCTTTTAGCTTTGTCCCTTTTGTGAGCAGAAGCGTTACTGATACAGTACGTTGATAAATCAATAGTGCATACAGATGTGATTTGTGAGCTACATGAAAGCGATAGAATTCAGAGAAAAATACATTTCATGCTGTGCTGATATTGCGGCTGAATTTGAGGATTTCATTATTTTTACTTCTAGTTTCTTAAAAACCAAATAATTCAATTTAGTATCAAGACACATATACACATATATATTGCATAAGTAAATATTATACAGAATTTTATATACAGAAATGTATATTCATAAGGAATGTTCAAAGTGAACATTCTGGTAACGAAATACTGTAATTTTTTACCAGTCCATGTTACCATCAGCACAGATGTCCCACACAAAACACAAACATACAACACAGCTGCTGATCCTGAAGGAAATGGAGAAGTGATGCATATTATTTTGAAAGTGTGCATAAAATGCTTTGCTAGAAAGCACAAGAAGCTGCATTTGGAGAAAGATGATGGAGAAATAGTGTCTTACAATGGTGTTTATACCAGCCAAGCAACTTTCTGTCATGGTTACTTTAAAACAAAACCAAAATAGAATTGAAACAAATCAACCCACAAACCCACATACCCTTTAAAATGATTTCAAGCTGACAGGTTTGAATATATTATGTTAACTCTGCGTCAGTTTTCATGTATCATCCTTTACCTTGGTCCAGTTGAAAATTACACAAGTCATAAATTAGCTTTAAACAAGTTTTGAATCAGCCTGGAACTAGTTTTCAAATTAAAGAGCCGTCAGTATATTACATGCTACTGTCATTTTATTACCCCAATCAATTCTGTGTGGCCTGAGGTAGAGAGAAAATGGATGCTGTCTTCATTTGCAAAGGGTTTATCTCTCACACCAGGCTGTGAAAACATGACTGCAGTAATGAATTGGAAGCAAAAGTTACTAACAAAGACTTCTAACAGTAACAAAGTAGAAATAGCTGCCCCCCTTTACACTTATGAAAGGGGGGTGGGGGTGAGGTGGGGGGGGAAGCCCTTTCTGAAACATGAAGACAGCTGCTTAAGGCTGAAGGACTAAGGGAAGAAACTAGCACGTTTTTATCCGAGTGCTAAAGTGCTGGCAGCCTCACACAGGGTCATCTCCAGTGCTGCACAGAAAAGCCCTCCTGAGGCAGACCAAAGATGCCTCTCCAGCCCTTCCCCAGCTGACTGCTGCTCCTACCATCCTCGCCCTCTCTCGCACCCCAGGGCTGTACTTTGAAGTATTCACAACATCTTAGCCAGCCTTTGGTGACATCTGGTGAAGACAAGGAATCTGCAGCAATCCACGGTTCACAGGTGGACAAAGTCAATCCCCAGGGGAAATCTAGCATTTATCTCAATGGACTCATAGGCAAGATCAATCACTGCCATTCCTAGGATTTTACCCTTTGTTAGCTAATGAGATAAAAACGTGGGCTTTGCACTTTTAAGCCATGCTTCACAGCTGTAAAATGTCCCTTCTTCTTTCTGTTTGCCTTTGTCACTCTCCTCATGCTGATTGTATGTAACATATGACCACCTCCTCTCTTCCTCTGCCCTCTCTAAAGACAGGAAATTACAAATGCAACCTTCAGCGTGCATGTGCTAACCTCCTACGCTGCCAGTCACAGAGGCAACACCGTTGTCATGTCCTTGGCAATTTCTTCTCTCTCCTGAGAAAGAGACCATGACTCCTGTGTTTATACACTGTTAGCGCAACAGGAGCTCATTCCCAGCTGACTCTGAAACTACCTCAGTTCATGTAATAAGCCTTAGCCTAGTGCTAAACCCTCTGCCTTCTTTTAAAGAAACAAAGGAAAAGCCTTTTATAATTATCTGTTTTCCAGAGCAATTATATTCTTTAGCCTCACCTATTCTTTTCTAACTCAAACGCATTGTGCAATATGAAGGGCCTTAGGTTACAAGAAGTTACAAAGAAGTTTCCAACAAATACCCATCTGTTTCAATTTATAATCCATGTTTCAATAAACTAAAGCGCTGACAAAACAAGCCTGCATCTCTGAAATCTACCTACATTTCCAAGTGTCAAAGGATACATTCCCACTTTTACTGTTATTTTATAATAAGAATGGGGTGCTACTATTGCCAATATTTTACTCGAAGTGTTTGAACAGAGTATGAAAAGAAACAGGGTCACACATTTTGTCTGCATGCCTTCTTCAATGGAAAAAGAATAATGTACATACATTTAAAGCTAGAAAGAGCACTCTCTAAATAATGTTTTCCATATTTATTCATCCAGCTTTATCCATGCAAATAGAAACAGCAAACAGGAGAACATTTTATCATTCAATGGTATTATTCACTGACCTCTGGAACCTGAATTAGTTTCCCCTTTCTAACACATATTTTCTACATTTCCATTACCCAGTGTACCAATCGTACCCCTCTTCTGACTGAATTCTCCGCCTTTCAAATCAAACACTCCTAGATTATTGTATTTCCCTTGTCCTTTTTCATTGTTCATTATTTGCCAACATTCAAGAGCTGTACTTTCAGCTACCCTTTCAATAGCTGCTTTTTCTGACCCCAGAATTCTCTGCACAGTATTCAAAATCAACTCCTAAAACCCCATAATTAACAAAATCACATTAGAATACAAAACCCGAAATTAAACTTCAAAACGTAGATTCCCCACACTAACCTCATCTCATACGTATAATGCAAAGGAATACAACTTCCCTTCTACTGCCATGGATTACAGCCACTGATGGCGGTTGCATGGTGGCTCAAACTACTGGTGAAAATTTCTGTACGAACATGCACATCACCACCAGAGATCGTTAGAATTTCTTCAGAAAAGGGAAAAAGCCAATATCCATCCTTTTGTGAAAACCCCCTGCAGAATCCGGTAATTCTCTGGTGCACCCGAGCAACAGATCTGACATGAATATCCTTCTGCAAGATAGTAATACCTTGACAAGGCTGCTGAACTACGCCATTATCACTGCGCATAAGAGTAACTCCTTTTAGTTTTCTTTTTCTTGTTTGCTTGTTTGTACTGCTTTCTTCCTATATACCGTTCAGCTGGTTTTTCCTATTATGGATTAGGTTAAAGGCAGGCATATGCCATAGCCTAGAAGGTACTTTTGTCATGATCTGATATTATATGACGTTTTAAATCCTTTTATGGAGTTCTAAAAGCTCCTTAAGACCATACACGTGCAGTTTGTTACAGCTGGATCAGGCTATTTCACCTTCCCTGTGCTCGCTCTGTACAGCTCTGATCTCCCCAACCACTCCCCCACCTCTCTGGAAAAAAAAACCCCAACACCCAAAACTTGCAAATTAAATTCTGAAACACATCACAGAACCATAGAATAGTCAGGGTTGGGAAGGACCCTAAGATCATCCAGTTCCAACCCCCTGCCCTAACCAGGGACACCTCACACTAAACCAGGGCACCCAAGGCTTCATCCAGCCTGGCCTTGAACACTGCCAGGGATGGAGCACTCACAACCTCCCTGGCCAACCCATTCCAGTGCCTCAGCACCCTCACAGGAAACAATTTCTTCCTTAGATCCAATCTAAACCTCTCCTGTTTCAGTTTGCATAAGCATCTATAGCCACTAAGCGCGGTGCTTACTGTGTAGCTGTATGTATGTTGCATATAACTGCAACTGGGGACTTCCAACATATTTACAGAATGACACAGGCATCTTACACCTAACAAGATTTTCTAAACAACCGCCATGCAGAGCCACCTGCTATTACTGATGGAAGGCAGTGCTGCAGCTGCAATTGCTCCATTAGTGAGGCTACATTCAGGCCTGCAGTTCTCTGTTTCCTTAAGCAATTGGTTTTTTCCTTCGGAAATGACCAGAGGCAGACCACAGTAACCCATTCACATAGCCCATCTGCGTTTCTTTTCAAATCACGTTTGAATTGCCCCAGACTTTGTGCTCTTGGATTGCTAGGCAGGGACCGCTTCGGACTAAGGTACAGCAGGAAACTTACTTTAACCTCACAGGGTCCAGCTGTGTATTTGTACAATTTATGGTTCAAGTCATTTGCTTCACTGCGGTTCAGCAGCTTGCGAGAAAGCATACACAAAATTTGCTCACAATACTTGGCTAACACTTAACTTGAACTAGAAGACTGAGCACTTGAGAAGATCTCTGCTCCAAAAAGCAGCTGCTTTATTATAACAAAAATAGAATGTAGCTCAGAAAAGGCTTTCTTTCAAGCACACAATCTTCAGATATTATGCATCAGCATGCAGAGTGTGTCTGTCAGATGTTGGAACAAAGCTTTAAATTGTACCATCTAACTTAATTCTCAAGACAGGGTCAGCTCATTCGTAGGGTTGATTTTTTGTCTCCCCTTTGAGAACTCCTTTAAGTAATATTTATTCAGCTCCTTACATTTTCATCAGCACTCATTCTTGCTTTTCAAATCCTTGAAGTCCAGATTTTCCCAACATAATGCAAACCAGAATGATATTAAACTGTGTGATCACCAAAAGCATCACAAAATTGTCAATGGCTACTTATTAAATCACGACTGGTTTTCATCTCTCCCCACTTTCAGATGAAATAAAGGATTGCCCAGTACATCATTTTGTGCAATCTAAGTTTATTCCATGAGTTTTATAGCTCCCTAAAATTCCTGTCTATGGCACCCACTTATCTGCCTGTGTTCCAGAAGTTTTCTGTGAATACTGCTTTGAAGGTAGGCTCTTTGTGTGCCTTCCACATACTTCCTTCCACTTTGCCCAGGACTTATTTCTTAATTCACTCCATTCTCCCCTATAAGAGCTTATACGTTTTCCTCCAAGCGGCAATTTCTTATTCTTATGAGTGTGTGTGCCCACATTTCCCTTTCTGTGCCATTATTTTTTCTGCTTTTCTCTCCCTCTCCCTCTCTCTTTAGAAAGTACCATCATTTATTTTCAACTGATAAAGCAGAAAACTAAACCATTAATTCAAGGCTATAAAAATACTTTGAAAGAATTAAGCTATCTATAGAAAAGCTTTTTATAAAAGAGTTTCTTACATCCCCCATTTCAGATCTCTCTAACATCTGAATGTGGCAAATTAAAAAATCCCTTTTTTAAGAGAACTTAAAGGGCATCCTTTAAGAAGCTTCTAACACAGATCAGCGACACTACTTTGTGGGTGCCACTGAGTTAACTCATTGATGCTAATCACTAGAGTAATTAAACAAAATTTCCATACAACTTTAGTAAATAGAGACACGTATTTTCTAAACAGCAAGTACCCTGCTAAAACACAAAGCTATTTTATTCTGACAAGCTGAGCTACACTGACAACAGGCTGTTTACTAAAAGGGGAATGAACAGCCCAGTTGACACAGTTTAAGATGTGACATCAATCAGCCGCCTTTTGCTGAGCCCACAGGAACAGAAAGGTCACAACTACTGCTGCTGTTCAAAGCATCCTCAGAAAGGCCTGGAAATTCCTAATTCTTCCTTAACTAAGAACACTATAAATGATACATGGAATGACGAGGCTAAATTCACTTGAAATGTCAGTGTCTCTGCTTTGTTTCAAGAGGCATATTTTCCCTGTTTCGTTGTCCTGTTCGTTTTTGTTTTTTAAGATTACATCTATCAGACATTATCCTTTTTTATGTTTCTGATCTGTAGTAGAAAACACACACCAAATCCCTTACTCTTACATGTAGCTGCTTAATAACATTGCAGTCCAGACTCTTTCAGTTAAAAGCATGTGCATACAGTGCTTATGCAAACATACAAATTATAAGCCTTTATACCCTAGCAGTATATATGTATATATCAATTTTTAGGGTTTTGACCTTGAGACTATCGATATGCGAACTCCACAAGTTCTCTTCTCAAAACAGCAATTAAATAACTCTTGTAGTCAGTGAAACTAAAACACAAATACACCTTTGATACAGCAAACATGAGAGAGGTTTTTATCACCACTTCATACCAGTAAGCACTGTGGTGTGAGTGGACCAGCTCTGTAGAGCTAAACAATCAAGTACCAAGGATCAGCCAGACATGCTATACATGTTTCAAAGGCAGGACTAGTTTGGTCACAGAAGCAGCATGCCTATTAGCAGTCAGAGTAAATCCTCAGCTTTAGCATCCCCAGCAGGAACCAGTTTGCACACTCTTGAGACCACTCTGCAATGTGAACCAAAGCATAGGATCTGGTGGCAATTGGGGGATTACTTTCAAAAATGCATTCCTGATCTTAACCAACATGCTAAGATAAATACACACTAAGATATCTCAGATTAAGCTGCATGAAAATGAGCATACTGAAATGCAGATCCATCTAAACTTAATCAGTTACAAACGTTCAAAGCAACAGGGTCTTTTAAATACCAGTTTTATTCAGAATTCAGTAATGTAATCCCAGATTATCAACAGTCCCCTTCTTCCTCTGGAGATTCACTGCACTGAAAGTTCTCTGGGGTCTAAAATCTTCCTCTCCCCTTTTCCTTTTCTATTTCGTTCCCCAAATTAAAAGAACTAAAAAAGAGAGACAGACACACTTAATGCCTGACTTCTAGACAGTGGCCTGATTGCTGCCATAAAGCAACTGATGAACACATTCAACCACCATCAGGAAGACCCTCTTCCTCCTCTTAAGAAGGTTCAAAATCATATTTCATAAGGGATTTTTTAAGCCACCTTTCTATCCTCTAGCTGAAGCAGGTCATTTTGACGGAAGGACGAGTCAGTGGGTAAAATGATCCCTTGTATATTAACCATGGTATCTGAGAAAGGGTACAAATTGTCTTCTGATACTTTATTACTTTATATCAAGCAGCTTTCCAGTCTCTATCTATGCTGTACCTAGAAAGCACATAAACAGCAGGTCTACAGATCATTTCAGTGAGAGGATTAATAAGAGGTCAATGAGTCAAAGCTCCCAAGTCTCAAACTCTTTGTATTTTCTCATAATTACCCTTCAAATGCATGATTCTTGAAGTTATTTTTACATCAACTGAGACATCTCATAATAACCTTCAAAAAGCTCCTTAGCACCAGCAACTAAAAACCATAGTTAGAATCGCATTTTTGCAATAAAGTTCCTCTGCCTTCTGCAATACTTTGAACCTAAACAAGCAGTGGAGGTATAATGCGTGAGAAGAAAATGGTGGTACAAACTGCATAGTCATTTAATACACAATACCCTTGCAAGTATTAGTACCTGATATGTATCCTTATTTACTGCACAGCAGCGGTTACATATTTAATATTCATTATGTCAGCGACTGTCTCAATCTGCTGATACCCTTCTATTTCCAAAGATAAATACGTGATGTGATTAACCCACTCTAAGTACACTGGCGTGTACCTTCCATAAATATTAACTTGTTATTTCTTTTCTGACACTTCTTTTCTTTGGCTATTTATACCACAACTGAAAAGATACCATCTGCCCTTCAGTCTCCATGAGATTAGTAGCTAGAAGAAACCTTGGTACCTACAGATTCCAAGGTTTTCCACATACGAAGTACTTCAGCACCGTTTGACACAGCTGAAATACACTTCAGACTTTTCAGACATGCCCAAATATGTTTCAAACCACTGAACCACTGAATAGTTTTCAATCGTACAAAAAAATCTAAACTGATTTGCTAACAGAATTTATCAATGCACTATACATTTTAAAGGTTTTGTGAAAAGCTGTTCAGAAGCTATCTTAAACTGCCATTTATTTGTGTTTTCTCTTGGTGGATTGTAATGCTTTTACAGTTATATACCCACACAAGCTATTTGCTGAGCCAATTTTAAGACGAGTGAACTTTTCTGCTACAGAATGCTAAAACCCAAGCGGTGAGACAGCCTTCCACAGAAAGTGGCTGACACAGCACAAATCAGCAATGCCCAGCTGTCTTCTGCAAAACGTGATTAAATGTGGCTGGCACGAAGTGAATCTCTACTTGAGAATGGCAACTAAACCTCACTACCACTATCTAACATGACGACAAAAAGCCAGAATTCATACTTGCTTAGCACTTCATAAAATGGTACTTTCTTGGTTTCTTCCCCACTCCCCTTTCTCTCTCCTGGTTTGGTAGGATCAGATTTTGCCCCAGCAGCGTTAATAATTTGTGTATTACTTTAAGTGATGTATGTGGCTGCATTTCTTTAAAGCAAAGTCAACCTTGAGAGTATACATGAGCATTTAATTAGGCAACTATGACAGATCTTATCCAGAGACTAAGAATTGAAGAACGAATTCTTCTTCGAACACATAGAATATGGTGAAGTGCTAAGATAATTTGCAGGGTAATAAAGTTGGAATAGTGAGGAATTAAGATACATATTTCTTTCATTACATACATTCTAGCTCTACATAAAACATAAGGCAAGAAATATATTTCTAGGTAAAAAATAATTATCTTAATTCTTTATGAATATTCAAATTGGAAAAGCTTATGCACAGTGGAAATGCTTTTAACACTGCTCTCCTGGCGGCTTATACCATCTAAACCAAGAGTTCAATCAGGGTTTGAAAGGTTAAAAAATCCCAAAGTCAGGGATAAGTGTTTCATTCACAATTCTTTTTCCGATGTTTTCAAAAGGAACTTGTTATACGAATTAAGCAATAGGGTTGCTAAGAGGAAGTAGTAATGGTCAATTACAGCCTATTGGTAAATTTGTTTGTGGCTCCACTGTCAGCAAGAAGCCCCTAATTATCAATACTCAAAAGGCTCATTATTTTAGGAACTCCAGAAGAAGGAAGACAACTGGATTGATGGCATAGATCTGAATATAAGCTATGATGCTCTGGCAGCTATAGTTCAGTGACTTTCACAGGTGTGTATCTTTAACGACTTCACTGAAAAAGGAACATAAAGCAGACAACTTGGGTTAAAACTACCATCTCCACGTCTTTCACATTTCAATACAGCATCTTTAATATGTAAAATTCACTGTCAATGTTGCTCAACATTATAAATATCTAGAAATTGATTTTCAAAAGCAAGAAAGAGAAAGCCTCTAGCTCTTTAAGGAGCAAGAATTCCCCCATCCTTCCTAGACACTATTCCTCTTTCAGCCTTCTCACATCCTCTGAGAGTGCACATAGCTGCATACCAAAGTGAAGGTATAAAATCTTCCTGGTGCGGGGTGCTGCTCAGGGCTGAAAAAGCCCCCTCGCTTTTCATTCTCTCACGCTGTGTTAGCATAAAACCGTGTTTAGTGGCTTTACTTCAAACACGATGCTAGGTGCTTTTTGGATTTGCCAATTGCACGTAAGTCCCCACAGAGATTCCTTGCCACTCAGCACTACAGCAGCGGGCAACGTAGGCTGTAAATTCATTTTGTCATGGCTTAGGAAGTATAAGTCATGATTCAGTAGAAGAGCTATTTGCCAGATAAACCGTCATTGTAAGCAGATTTTGTTAGAAGCATAGCCTGAAGAAGGTGCAAAGCAGCAGGAGCACTTCTAACAGCTGCCCATGAATAGAATTTGTTTCCTTAACTGCTACTTTAGGGAAGGTAATAGTTATTTTAGCTAAACTAAAACACATCTAAACTAGAGGTTTAAACAGTTAAACATTAGATTGTGTATATTCAAATTACATGGATTAAAAATGCATAATCACTACATGATTTAATTAAGTCTAGTACTTTACTACCGGGTAACTCCTAAATGTTCCACTGGAAATCAGACATGGGTGTGTATTTTAACCAAAGCAGTAATTAATCATAGAATCATAGAACAGTTCGGGTTGGAAAGGACCTTCAGATCATCCAGTTCCAAACCCCCTGCCATAAGCAGGGACACCTCACACTAAACCATGCCACACAAGGCTTCATCCAGCCTGGCCTTGAACACTACCAGGGATGGAGCACTCACAACCTCCCTGGCCAACCCATTCCAGTGCCTCAGCACCCTCACAGCAAAGAATTTCTTCCTTAGATCCAATCTAAACCTCCCCTGTTTCAGTTTTAACCCGTTCCCCCTTGTCCTGTCACTACAGTCCCTAATGAAGAGTCCTTCCCCAGCATCCCTATAGGCCCCCTTCAGATACTGGAAGGCTGCTATGAGGTCTCCACGCAGCCTTCTCTTCCCCAGCCTGAACAGCATGACCGAGCTTGTTTCTAATTTCAGGCATCATTGTTTGTTTTCACTTCAGAAGCGTATTTTTAGTCTCAAAAAAGCAGAACTATCAAGACAACTCAGAAAAAGCAGGACTACCTCTGCGAGACACTTACAAAGCCTCTTGAAAAGAGGAATTTGTTTCATTTCTGTACTAGGTTCATGTGGTGAGGTTTTTAGTAGTGGGGGCTACACGGTGGCTTCTGTGAGAAGGTGCTGGAGCTTCCCCCATGTCCACCTGCTGGTGGCCAAGGTGGAGCCCATCAGCAATGGTAGTGGTACTTTTGGGATAACATAGTTAAGAAGGGGGGAAACAACCTGTGCAACAAGCTGCAGTCAGAAAGAGGAGTGAGAACATGTGAAAGAAACAGCCCTGCAGATCCTAAGGTGAGTGAAGAAGGAGGGGGAAGAGGTGCTTCAGGCACCGGAGCAGAGATTGCACTGCAGCCTGTGGTGCAGATCATGCTGAGGCAAGCTGTCCTCTTGCAGCCTATGGAAGTCCCCAGTGGACCACATATCCACCTGTAGCTCATGCAGGACACCACACTAGAGGAGGGGGATGCTCAAAGGAGACTGTGACCCCATGGGAAGCATACACTGAAGCAGGCTCCTGGTAGGAGCTGTGGCCCCATGGAGAGGAGCCCACACTGGAGCAGGTTTCCTGCAGGACTTGTAACTTTGGAGGGGACGCACACTAGAGCAGCCTGTGTCTTAAGGATACACCCGATGGAAGGGACTCACCTGGAGCATTCATGAAGAACTGAAGCCCATGGGAAGTACTCACTTTGGAGAAAATTGTGGAGGGCTGTCTCCTGTCGGAGGGACCCCATGCTGGAGCAGGGGGAGCATGAGGAGTCCTTCCCTGAGGAGGAATATAACTTGTGGCAGAGATAACATATGATGCACTGACCACAAGCCCCATTCCCCATCCCTCTGTGGCACTCAAGGAAGGAGACAGAATTTGGGGATAAAGTTGAGCCTGGGGAAAAGGCAGGGGTGGGGAGAACGTGATTCTAAAACTTTGGCTTTACTTTCATTACTCTGCTCTGATTTGACTGGTAATAAATTAAACTGATCTCCCCGAGTATGTTTTCCCCATCACAGTAATTTCTGAGTGATGTCCCTGTCCCTATCTCAGCCCATGAGCCTTTCATTGTATTTTTTCTCCCCTGTCCAGATGAGGAGGGGAATGAGAGAGCAGCTCTGACAGACACCTGGGAGAAGGCATGTGCGTGTATCACGACATCAGAATGAATTACTCTTTTCAGTGGTATTTGAAGCATTTTTTCCTCCTGTTTTTGTCATAAAATATTCAGCATTATGGAAGGCTTTAAACGGCGTTACTGCTCTCTTGTTAAAGAACTTCCTTAGAACAGTGTGCGAAGATTCAGCCTTGGAAAGGAAATTCTGCATTGTTGGATTGTTTATGAAAAACAGTGAATGAGGGTAATGGGAAAGACAGTGTTTGTACTGGATTGCCCATTTCTGTCTACGCTTTTTTGACACAGTTAAGTTTCACCTAAGAAGAATTACAAGCACTAGAAGTCCATGATGAGGATCTGCCATTAGTACTACAGGGTATTGGAACCGGTAGAATTGATTTTGATGTCCAGAATTAGAAGAGTTTTACTTTAATTTAATAATTTTGAAGAATTTTAAATTCCCACCTACACTATGGGAATCTTCTTCTGCCAACTAAGTGTATCTGATTATTTGGATTAATTTAGGGATTTAATACCTACTAACTTTAGGCTGAGCTTATCTGCTATTCATAAATCAAGCCCCATCTTAAGTTAATTTGAGGGCTGATTCTTTTTGGAACATTTTATGGTCAAAATTATTCATTACACAGATGTATTATACCTGTTTGCCAGAAAATAATGGAGGCTCTGCCAACTCTTTTTTCTTTTAAATATGACACTTGGGAGCAGATATTAAAACAGAGTTGGCAATACTTCAGGCAACTGAGAAGAACTACCGTACACTGCAATTTCACCCTTTTGTTTTAAACCATCTTGATAGTGAAATTCATTTCTTTGCCAAGGCTCGGCATTACTGAAGTTCTTAAATCAAGGCCTAAGTGATACAAGAACTTGTGTTAAATCTGCACACCGCCTTACAGATTTGGGTAATTTTCTCTTCTTCAATTCTAAGGGAATCAGTGCAGTGCCAATGTTTGACTGCTCCTCATAAACCCAGGAAGACAACGATTTCAAAATAACCAGGTATTTTCTAGTTGCTAATTGTCGTGGTTTAAACCCAGCCACGCAGCTCGTTCACTCACTCAAACCCCCCTTTCTCGCCCTCCCTTGCTTCCAGAGGGATGGGGAGGAGAATTGAAGGAATGCAACTCCCACAGGTTGAGATAACAACAATCCAGTAACTAAGGTAGAACACAAATCACTGCTGCTACCACCAATAATAATAACGATAAGGAAATAACAGGGGAAGAGGGTACGATACCACCCGCTGAAAACGAGCCCGACCAGGAAGTCCCGTGTCCTTCTGGGTAACTCCCAGTTACCTCCTGGGCATGATGTACTATGGTGTGGAATACCTCTTTGGTCAGTTTGGGTCAGGTGTCCTGTGCCTCCTTCCTCCTGGCTTCCCCTCCTCCCTGGCAGAGCATGAGGCTCACAAAGTCCTTGGTCAGAGTAAACATTACTGAGCAACAACTAAACCCATCGGTGTTACCAGTTTTGTTCCCAGGTTAAGTCAAAACACAGCTGCACCAGCTACTAAGGAGGAGAAAAACTGACTGCTATTGCTGAACCCAGGACACTATATAAAACCCACCTTTTGTTCCACGTCACACAAGCAACTAAAGTCCTAATCCGATTTATGTAGCAGAATTCAACTCTTCTCCTCCAACTTTAAATATATGAATACGCACAAAAATGTTTGAATCTATCATTTTTGGTAACTGTACAATGAAACAGTTCATAGTGTCTACACCTAGTAGGAGTGCAGACAGATTCTACCTTTACAAATGCAGCCAGTGAATTATAATATGCAATTTGTTATTCTGCAAAACACCTTGAAATACTCCTAAGTTCTAGCTGAAAAATGTTGCATAAAACCTGAACTATTTTGCATTATATTACGTTCTGCTTGTATCAGCAAATAGATTTATTAGCAGCATGTTTTTATCACTTTTCAGCTGCAATGCTGTTTGCCATGGTGGCAGTACATTTGTTTGCATGTTGTGTCCTCAAAGGAGGTGCTCTGATGCGCCAGTCCATCTGATGCACGCTGATTAAATTAGGGTCACAGTTTCATTGCAGTTGCAGTCACCCTCTGCCAGCATATGCAACTGAGAGAAGTCTGAATTAATACAAAAGACCTTTAAGCATTTTTTGGTTAATTTTTTGAAATACACATTTTAAATGTAACTACTTAAAAACCACACAGTTTTGAAAGATAAACTATATCCCTATATAAATCATATTTAAGAGATAATTAAGCATGCATATATACTATCACCATATGCCAAGCTCATAAACTGTATTCAAATAGAGTTCTCTTGTATATATAAAATGTTAAAAGATACTGGCTATACTGAAAATGTTTTGTTCCAAGCATTTAGTAAGTGCCCAGTTAAAGTCTGTCCATGCAACACTGATTCAATCATCTTCTGTGTGTGCTCAGGCAAGGAGAATTCCCCCTAAACTATAACCCTGGCTAATCTAAGATAGCTGTCTTGGCTTCCTCCTGTAGTCAGTGGACAGGAAAAGGCAGCTCCAGAGAACAACTCATCCACATCTATGGAAAACGTCTAAGATAAGGAGGCTGCTATCGACACTCTTCAAAATGGAAGCCAAGACACAGGGAGAGAAAGAATTACAATTTCTGTTAAATTACTCAATTTGCAATAGTCTAGACCACTTCATTATGGAGACTCAGTCCTTTCAGAACATGGCTTATGTCATTGCCCGTGGCAGCTCTGAGAAGCCGGCAGTTTTGTATGCTGGGCCAAGGGATCCAAACTGGGCAGCAGCAAACAAGGAGAACAAAATCACTAAGCATTTCAAGATCTGAATTTGTCTAGCATTCACAGGAGCTCTGGGGTGAGACAAAGGTAAAATTCAATTTTCTAGTCACAACTCAACTGCTTCAAACATAAGGTCAAGCTTTGTTTTTTCTATTTTCCTGAAACCATTCCTTTGGTTTTCATGCCTGTCAAAAGCTAGAGATAGCATCTTCTCCTAATACTCAACCCAAATTAATCCCTTTTAGTGATCCCTGCCAATTAAATCAGGCAAGACAGGGGTCCTATAGAAAAAAAAAACCATATCACAGCATGAAGTGATTAAAGGCTGCAAATTCACATACAGCCACAAAAAGACTTACAGCGCTGCATGCCACCTTGGTTTCGGTATTCCCTCAATTTCGAATGCCTGGCATCAGGATTGTGGGGGCTCACTATTCTTTAACTCCGCATGTGAGGAAATGCTCCCTCAGTTTGAAAAAAAAAGGATAATGAGAAAGATTAATTTCCATCATTATTTGATTGTGCAGATTATGCAGATTGTCACCTGCACAACTTACGAGTCAATCAGAAACCTCTACAGTCCTCGGCCCTTCTTAACCAGCAACTTCAGTTTTACTAGAATAAAATGCCATTAACTATGAGAATTAAAAATAGCTTACTGTTTTCTTTCTTTTTTCTTCATCTGACCAAATTAAGATGTTTTGGAAATAAATTTCACATTTAGAAAAAGTATTTTTAATTTAAAACATTATTTCAAATACTACATTCAAGGTTTTAATATAAGAGTGACCAACTGAATATGCTTACTCACCAGGTGAAATCAAAGAAATGGTTCTACTTGGCTAATGAACAAATCATCCATGATTGCTTTCAAGCACAAATGGTGTACAAAAATATATTCTTTGCCAAGGCTGGTCTGTCAGGCATTTGTAGTTTCAGAAAAGACTTCCTGAGGGGTTTAGATGAGAATACTATGCATATACACTGACAATTTATTTCCCCTGCAAAAATGCAATACAATAGGAAGATGAAAGAAAAGCAAACTAAAGGGAAGTCTAGAGACAAGGCAGCTGATCTTGCAGCACTAAAATAATGACCTGACATGTGCACTCTGCAGTGTTTTGCAAAACAGATTGTACGCAAAGACGAGCCGATAGCAGCCTAACCAGGACAGTCATTGCAGCCCCCGTGATATGAACTCTTTACTGCCTTAGTCCTCTGCAGAATTCTGAGATTGGAGGAGACACTTTAAACAGTACTTTTTAAATGGAAGGCAACAGAAAGCAATCTATAGCTAATAATAATAATGAGACCTCATGAGGTATTGAACATAATGAACAAACGGTCAGGACACATTTGTTCCTAGTGAATATTACCACATCCTAATGTCAAAAATTTGGTTCGTATTTAATTTTTAGTAAATCCAACTAAAACAAGGTTCTGTATTCATTCGCAATATCACTATTTCAAACTATGGGGAAATTTATGATTTGGAGTGCTGCTTGGCAATCCTGAAAGCACACCATAATCCTTTCACAGGGTAGATAGATAATGTTATAGAAATGGAGAGCTTATAGGTTTACTTCAGCTTTCATGTGATGTAACAAAATCTACAATGTTTTTGAGATGAGGGAGCTTTCAGACCTTAGTAGTGAGCATCACCCATTCCATAAAAGTGACAGCTAGTATTACCCGCACAGAAGCAGTTGCCCTCATGCCCTACAGCAAAGTCACTGTCTGTTTCTTATTTGACAGGCAGGGTAATACGGGAATATGTCACGCTGGTGAAAAACCTGACACCATTTCTGGAGAGTTCTGTGACTAGTATGAGCAAAATGGATGGCCCACGTCCAACATCTGTGCTAGATACAATTTAAAGCATATGTTTATATCTGCTAAATTACATCCTTTGTACTGCTGACACCTGCAAGTGCTTAGCAAAATCTGAAACTAAAATCACATTATTTGTTGTGAGCGGTATGCAACTTCTGAACATCTAAAACTGAAATTCATAATTAGAAATAAGCACTAACCGAACCATTGTATGCTAAACACTATAATCTCTCATGTCCCTGAGACAGTACAATTTACCTACCAACTGTTTCCAAGGCCCAATACTGCTACAGGAAATACTGTTGGGGAATTTTAAAATGTATACTGTAACAGTGACTTAAATTGGATCAAAACAAAGTAGAAGGAATGAAAACTAAACAACAGTTTCCTTGGCCAAAGCTGGAAATTCAATCCCACTTTGCTGTTATAATCCATACAAGAAACTTCATTGTGACACACCAAGAATTGGATTTCGTGAGTGACTGAGAGATTGAAATTGCTGGTAGCTCAGGGTCGCAATTCATCCACAGGTCAGGCAGAGTGCAGCAAACAACACACCTTTCTCTACAGTTTTCTTCTTCTGAACTCTGAGTGTACGTTTGAGAGACCACCCCCTCTAGTGAAGGGTAAAAAAAAGTCTTCCCATATCAGCTCCTCCTGGCTGTGAAAAGCTGTGCAAAAGCGTGGATATATAATAAACAATCCTAAAGCCATAGAGAATACTAAAGTCGAAAATGAAGTATGTAAGAAAAGCCCTAATCCTTTTAAAAATACATTCACATTGAGGCTGCAAGGAGTTTAACTCAACACCATGTTGTTCGACTCTTGCACAGTAATGAATAAATCAAAAACAAGGTACAAAAAAAGAACTTACCACCCCCCCCGCCAAAAC
>NDXB01015268.1:8488-20942 GCA_002631895.1 Agapornis roseicollis | reverse complement strand
AAAAAAAACAAAAAACAAGGAAAAAAAAAAAAACTACCCCCCCCCCCCCCCCGAGAACAATATATCTTTTTCAGTGAAATATCTCTGCATAGCTCTGTGGAAGCACTATGGGAAAGTGACTGACCAAAACCACAAGGAGTCCCCCTAAGACAAGTTTTCAGTATCTTTCATATTCATTACACAGTCACTCAAACACAGTGCAAAGTGTCTGTGCCTCAAAGTGCAGAAGGCTTTATTTAGATTCACTCATTAAAAATACTTAGGATAAATAAATCCTTCAAGTAAACTTTGTTTACTCTTCAGAACATTGTACTTTTCACCATGCACCTTAAAGCTGATACACACCCTGCACTAAGTGAAGCCAATCATACCTAGTTTATGATAAAGTAACCATGCTTAACAAGGACAAAGCATTTTTAAACTTGTGGATGGTACACAGCAGGCTAATCTCTTGGAAAACACATTTAGAAATGACAAACCCTCTGTGTTTTGTTTACTCAGAAGAAGCCAAGAACAGGAGAGGGAAGATTTTAACTAACCTTATCAAGAACCCCTTTTAGCTTAAGCAGGTGACAGAAATTCAATAACAATTTTAATTCACTCTTGGAATGTCCGTTGCATGTAAGTGGTATTCAAGAAAGATTGCTTGATGTCCAAACTGCAGTGGACAGCTAATTTCCGATGTCTGTCTTCATATCTCCTTACAGACGAGTGATCCGATTACCCCCCAGGGGTGAAATGGATACCATCTTTTTCCAGTTGCAAAGGGACACTAACAAGCCAAAAACTTATAAATTTCTCTGAATATTTTTTATGTTCCACTCTTAAAGGTAACATCATGAAAGGGTTTAAGTAAGTATCCAAATATGCTAACAGGTAACTTATGACAACCTCTCTGCACAACTGCATCCATGTGTATACAAATACTTCCTTACTCGGTAAAAAACCCCTGCAAAATACAAGGAAAGTGGCGGAAGAGCCTGTAAGATTTCCAAATGCTTTGTTATTTAACACTGAGGTATCAGATGCATTTATAAATCCAATTTTGAAAATCATTTGTAAAGCATCTCTTCAGAGGTTATGGTTGTGATAGAGAAGAAAACCAGAACTAAAGAAGACCTGTACAGACAGACAAAGGATCAAAATCTTTATTTCTTGAAAATACTACAGAAGCATACTAATCAATATTACTAAAGAGTTAATCCATGTCAAAAATTTAGTTCTAATTTTACAATGCTGTATCCGACCAAGGCATACCGATCGATATAAAGTATTAACAACCTTTATATGATTTTCCAGTGAAAAAAACAGCTTTAGTAATTCAAATAATCTTCATTCCAAGAAACATGCATTCTCTATCTGTCCTTAGAGGTTTGCATTCTGTGCTACTCCTGAAATACTTTCAATTGTTAATAACGTTACCAATCCCGATACAGTGTCCATGCCCGCTCCTTTGTCAGGGAGAACACAATACGAAAAGAAAGCATTTAACTGGGATAGTAAAATTCTCTTTATTGGTTAAGAATATTTCCATTTTCCATACATTCTGGTTTTTACCTGTTTTACAGAGAATCTGAAATCACGACTTCATGACCTACTGGTTTTCAGAGCAGCCCTATGCATTGCATTCCAACAAAGAACTTCAGATGCTGAGTAAGACTGCTAAAGCCAGAATACTTCAACTACTTCACAGGATGAATTAACTTACTTTGGAGGATGTAGAGTCACATTCCTGACAAATCCACCCATAGCCAGTTTGTTTAGGAGACTTTTTCAAGGGAGGGTCTAGACAACCAAAGTGGTAGCAAAGTCTGCATTCATCACACCTGCAACAGAAAACCAAAATATATATTTATATATAAATGGTGCTTCTACACTATTTTAGATGGAGCTTCCATGCAATTCTCAGAACAAGATTTCCTGATCCATTATCATGATACGGAAAATCCATTTTCTCTAAGAGGTATTTTCAAACACAATCAATTCAAGTAGGTTCTGCCTAATTGGGAATATTTTGACGCAGACACTCATGCATCACCTTTGTCATCATTTCATACAGATGACATGACTTCAGAGACCTGCAAATTAAAGAAAAAACATAACCAGCTCAGTTTTTTTAGCTACTTCAAAGTCATTCATTACCACTTACATTCAGAACTCTGCCATTTTTTCAGACAGTGACAGCACTGATTCTCGGCATAGTTTTAAGATGCTATTTCACACAAGATGCTATTTTCCGGGAAAGCTCTGTGAAATGTTTGCCCACATATTCAGTACCTCCAGTATCATTTATAGCTAGTGATTGTATTGTTTTTACACCAGGACTATGTGGTTGATAAACAGATGCACAAAATATTTTCTGATTCACTTTGAATTTTCTGGAAAGGGGCCTTCATTTAAAAGAATTCCACTGTGATCTTTCACTTATAAAGCTGCACTACAGACATACAACGATTATACGTTCTTTTTAACAAACCTTTCATTAGTGTTTTGTGCTATGTACAGCCTCCATAAAATGCTCAAAACATGCAGCATAGCTATTGTTCACCTATTCTTAAAGTACCAGCGTTGAAGAAATGCTACAGTTTAACAACGACTTAATGAAAGGCTTTTTAAATTAGCACAATGATTGCTCAAAATAAGAAAGAGACTTTTAAAAGCAAATAGGTTTTCATATATACTCCTGAACTTCGCTTTATTTGCATAGCCCCCTGTATTCTTTCGCATGAAAAGCATTTCACAACATTCTCTTCAGTAAATGCCCTTCGGCTCTGAATTAAAGCCAATACAAAAGGATCAAAACCCCAGAAAATAGGGTAAATGTTTAAAATAAAATGTTCTAAGCAATCCCCTACATTTTATTTCTCTGCTTCCCTGGCCACTCATCTTCTCCTCAACAAAACCTGCAAAACCAACCCAAAACCCTGCGAAAACTGCAAACAGCATGGCACAGGCACCAGCAGATCAAACCCAGAGGGATGTCATTTATCAACAGAACACGCAGTGCATCACAGAAGATTCAACTAACACAACATGCTGCTGTATTAACGGAAGAAAATGCTCATGTGACTCCTCTCCAAGTACTAGGCTCCCAATAAAAAGAAGCATCCGTTTCCTGAGTATGACTGTTTAACCTAAGTGAACACTTTGGTCCTTGCTGTCAAGGCTGTGCTTGCCCTTCTGGTTTTAGCAGCTGTATGTAAGACGTGATCACTGGTAAGGGTATGACATGTATTGTCTTCAACTAAGCAGATATTAAAACCAATAATCTGCCTATCCAGACTATGGAACACTGGACTGACATGGTTTGGGTATTTTTAAAAAAATGGGATATACCATATTACAAGCTATATCCTTAGGATTAGTTAGTAATAAATCAAATCTAATTCCAGGGCAAAGAAAACACTTAAAGAGGAAATCCTTCTCTGTTAAAGACAAAAGAGTTCTAATGTACAAATATATTACTTAGAATCAGGAATATATGCAGCTTTATTTCTTGTGAAAGGCATATTAAAATAACAAAAAGGTTGAGAGTGGGAGATGAGATAGGTTACACTCCTACATCCCAACAGCAAACGTGACCTTCAGCAAAAGACAGAGCCTCCTTTGAGCTTCCATGTCCTCATCTGTAAGGGAATGTATTTTTACTAACCTACACTTCAGTATCTAGAATCTTATTCACTTAAGTGCTTGCATGTGAGCAGTGGTTATCAGAACTCCCTTCTTGTAAACTGTTTGGGGTCCTGTGGGGAACACAAAGCATCACACTATTTCTGACCAATTCAATGTGTTTTCAGAGCTTAATCCTAAAATCTGCATCTGGCTTTCAACAGTACTGATTCAGATTTTTTTCTGAAATGATTGTCTATAAATACAAGTGTTTATACATTCAAAAGAAAATATTTCCCCTTTAAAATTACACTTTGCCATCTCTTCTTACATCTTTTCCATTTGGCATTTAGAATGTGGTTATTTCCTGGCTGCACCTTCAGCCAGATTTCAGAAGTACGCTGAGGCAGTTAGCAAGGCTGGGTTGAAACAACCAGAACAGTATGAAATTAAATACAGATCTGGAGGCGCCATTCTAAAGCTGAATGGTTTTAATATTTATTGTCATTAATTTTTATCACTTCAAAGCCGCTTAGTTTGGCCAAAGCAAAATTGCATTTTCCTGGAGTGTGTTAAAAATATCTCTATGAAAGTTTCCAGATTCTAATTGCTTTTATCTGCATCTGCACAGCTGAGAAAACGCGAATACCACAAGCATATTTTCATGTCTCAAAATATAAAAAGTTGCATGGTGGTAAAAATGAAACACTTCAAACACTTCCTTTGTACTGCTTTATATTGGAATACAAATTCTGGATTGTGGAATGCAAATGCGCTGATTCTGAACTTCCTAGAGCACGATGCTGGGAAAATGGATGAATACACACTGTACCTTGGTGAAAGATGATGCCCTAGCTGTCTGGCAACTCTCGTCTGCTGACACTGACTTGGGACAAAATGGGAAGCTTACACACATCACAGTACAGAAGACAGAACTGGCATTCTTAATTCCTAGTTCTGAAAGAAAGCCTTAAACCTAGGTTAAAATGGCACTAGTAAAATGAGATTAAGCCCTCAAGTGTATACTGTTACTGGTGTTCTTTTGTCTAGCAACACAAAATGACAGAAAATCCACTGCCAGATTCAGAAAATAAGAAAGCGGCACACAATAAGGAGAACTTTCAACTTAATTAGAGAATGAAACTGCCGGGTCACAGGAGGTGCCGTGCTGACAGCCTCGCAGCCTTTCAGTGCCTGCACTCACAGATCAATCACCATACAACAACCTACCAAGTAAAGGAGCCATACAGCATTTACAAATATCATCCACTTCCATCCTGAAGATGGCTTAATAGTACACGTATGGGGATAGGAGGAGGGGAACGGGAAGAAAGCACTTCCTCCATTTTAAAGGTTCAGTTAAAAATTTCACCTTTTTATGTTCAGGGTAACACCTTAAAACCAGCCCTTAAACCAGCAAATATTCTGTGTTGCTGTTATTTGGAGATAACTTTTTTTGTGGTTAAGTATATGACTTACAAATGCAATTAAATGCACAGCTACCCTCCCTGGCCTGGCTGGAAGCTGGACTGAAAACTCTGGGAGAATAAAAGCAGAGCTCCATACAAAGGCAAGCCAACCTAACCTCCTAAATTACCTCTAACTGACAGGTAATTGCTTACTATCAATGTTTTAACAAGCCTGAAATGACTTCATGCAGCAAAATTAGACATCACTGTGTTCCTCATTTCAGCAATTAATGAGGATGGATATATGCCCACTCTATACCGATAAAATGGGGTATGAAAAAGAAAGGTGAGTTCTGAAGGAGTTTGGCTAAT
Source organism: Agapornis roseicollis (assembly GCA_002631895.1). Taxonomy (NCBI): domain Eukaryota; kingdom Metazoa; phylum Chordata; class Aves; order Psittaciformes; family Psittacidae; genus Agapornis; species Agapornis roseicollis. Next base: position 15,552 of record NDXB01015268.1, on the reverse strand, counting down.
AAATTAAAAAATAATAAAAGAAAACATTTTTCACTTGTGAACGTATAGAATGCAGGTCAGCTGCATCTTCACAGCAAGAAAGCTCCATTAGGCATTTCCACACCTGAAATCTGCCTGCTTTGTTCTGTAATAAAGTGATCCCCATCTGCTTATGCCCTTGGATTGTTTTTATTAGTTTTTTAGCAGTACAGCTGGCTGTGCTCAAGCCCTACATAACTCTGCATCTTCCTGTTCATAATTAACTAATTATACTCTAATCAATAGTGTAGATACCGATTTTACAATGTAAATGAGATAAATGAGATAATGGCTAGGGTCAATCTCATTTTATTTACAAAGCCCAGCACACACATCCAATTTCATTACATTGCATCTACCTGCACAGGAGGGAGTCTTATCAGTTGGCCTGCAGAAGTATTCCTGAGAGCACTGGGGAGAAAGACTTATGCTTTTACAGAAGAACAGTGAATGCAAAACCTGCCCATCACTGGCACATTTGTAAGTCACTGGTTAATATCACTGAAAACCACAAAGAGCTGATTCAGCCAGAGTGAAGAAACCTATTTTGCATTCACAAGACAGCATCACCCATCTATAGCTGTAAAAGTAATTACCTACATGTCCCTGAAACACAACATTAATAAGCTAATCTTTAAATAAACTTTCCAAATATGCTTCAGAGACTACAGAAAATCTCTCACTTATGTACACATCACTGCACATCGTCTGCAGTGTCATGCCAAAAGGTACCACGTTGAACAAAACACAGAATCGCAAAATACATGTACCACTCTCTATTCATCATATCAGCGTAGAAAGATTTATTTTAATGGAAGAAAAGATATAAAACTTTTGATACATATTGACAAACCATTATCACCATTAAAATTAGAGAATTCCTCATATAAGTCTTACGCTGGCAAACTTAGAATAAAATCGGAAGTAATCTCATCCAGAAGTTTTAAACTCTCAGAGAGCTGCAGCAGGATGGGTGTTCATTCACTCACCCATTAGCTGGGGGGGTGCAACACCATGGCTATTCCAGCACCTATGTGGATTTAACCATTGACATGCAACTTTCCTTGTTGGCTTGTTTTGGACACCATTTCTGACTAAGGCCCTTAATACCTTGAGAGATGTTTTTCCTCAGGCAGTGATCCCTCACCTCTTTAATCCCTCAGTGCCACTCTGAATGTACAAACAGCTGGAGACATGCACGGGGTTAACTTTAAATTGCAGTACATTCTTGGGTTCAGATGAACAACCTAAACAGCTACAACAGTTTAAGACACTGTCTACATTTCACTTCTTGTTAGCATCCATCTGATAAAACCAATGGAAGGGAGCATTTAAGCATTCCCCCAAACCAGAGTAAGCTGATGTAGCTAAAGAGAATTCAAACCATAGAACCAAGATGACTGACTTTGGACTGAGGCAGGTGAAGAGTGGTCTTGTGATACCTTAACTGCAATCAGACCACACAGGTGACAAATTCTGGCTGACAGGAATTAATATTGTGGGATGGGTTATATCAGCAACTCTTCCATTTAATATCAAAGAAGGCACTTTCTTGTGCCCTTTTTTAAAGAATAAAATTAATTAAAGATCTAATGGTAAAATAACTGTACAATTTTATATGTAGAGTATTGTTATGAATGCTGCCCCAAAAAGTACTTCTATTTAGTGAAGGAAAAGCCTAAAACAACAGTACTTCCTCATTATGGAATATGTGGAAACCATTCTTCTTTTTAGCTTTCTCTTCTGCCATTTCTTAAAAAAAAAAAGTGGAGATAAGTGAGGATACATCTTTGTATCTTACAATGCCATTCTACATTGAAACTCTTCAATTCAGCCCCATGAATTCCAACAGAAATACCCTTCATTTTGCTGTGGTATGTCATAGGCCAAGAAAAAACCAGAAGTGATGCAGTGGTGTATTTACATGATTTTAAAATAAGGTCTAGATCATTAGGAACTCTTTTGGTTTTAGGCAGAATGTTGCCAGATGACAAAAATACAAGTACGAAATGGAAAAAGATGGTTTTCTTCTTCCTGATGCCTGCATGTTCTCCATTGCCTGTAAGTCAAGTCATTCTGCAGCTTCTGTTCTGCAGAACCATTTGAAAAAACTATTAGCACCAGGATAATTTAGAAGTGTCCTCGAATAGGTCAGCCAAGCTTTAAGTGACTTCGCTATCAGGAGCGTGATTCCAGCACTAAGATTCTTACGTGACTGCACATGCACACAATATTGAACGTAAACCAGGATGCAGCCCAATTATACAGCCTCTTCAAACACAGGTACTGGTTATCCTGAAAGCTGTCGCCTAAGATGTTCAAAATTCAACAGTATATAACTAAGGAACTTGATCTGATTTCAGAGTTAGATCTAACCTTGCTTTAGTCCTGCTTTGAGTGGAACAGAAGTCCTCCAGAGGCTATGTCCAACCTAGATCTTTCTGAAGTCTAGTATTTTAATAATGTTGAGTGAAGTAAATGGAATACTCTTTCTGGGTAAGAAAATGTGTATGGTATTGCACAAATTAATGCACTACATTTTTCAGCATCTGCTACATGAAGTGATTTTTTTTAATCCTGTATTTAGCACTAGTTATAATATATAATAGCATGAATTTCTACAGCTTTGACTTTAGGAAGTTCTACTTTAAAGCAAAACAGTAAACAAAATGTTCTACCTATAAATTCAAAAGGAAAAAAAACCATTTCATGCTTCTACTCTGCACCCCCCCAGATGCTAATCATCATGTAACCCAAACACTTTAATACACAAATAGTGCCAACCAACTACATCACAAAAGAAAAGAAGCATTCATCTGGTAGACATTTGTGGAGCTAAATTTATTCTGCTGAACCCCTCTCTGAAACTGCCACCTATCCTACTGTGCTTACTTTATGTTCTGTAACACTAAAACAACTCACCAACCCCCCCAAATAAAAAACCCTAACACTGACAATCTATGGGTAAAGAAGAATCTGGAGAATCTATGGGTAAGGAAAAATCACACAATATTGTTATGTGACATTCCTACGTAGTCCCTATTTTTCTGACTGGTCCAGAAGTCTTCTGTTTCACGAAACTAAGCTTGTATGTACACAATGAATTATAAGAATGCTATAAAGAAACTGTATTTATTAACCCGTATGTGAACAGCTTCCTTTCAAAAGAAGTGTTCACTTTTCTCCCTCTCTCGTAGTATGCCAAAATTATAAAACACATGGCTTTGATAAATCATTGTGTAGGTTCACTAAGGGCCCACATATACAAGGGGAATACATTGATGTAAACACTGTCTCAGATGTGTTTGGTTGTGTTATTATTATACAGCCTCCATGTAGAGCTTCTGTTTACAGTATTTTTAAGTTTAAGTTAAGTATTTCTGTGAAGACAATGTCTCCAAGGCATGTAGTAGGATAATGCTACACAAATTACAGGCCCTTCCCCATCCCCAATTAGAAGTATTTTCCTTCTTGCAAAATACAGGAAATTCTGAAGGACCCAGGCCAGCCCCCTTGACAAACTGAAGAGTAGAAAACTTAAGACAGCTATTAGCAAATGCTGCACTACTTATTCTGAAGTACATTAAAATCATAATTGATGATTACATCTAATGTGCCATTCTCAGGTATTCAGACTGGTAACTACACTGAATGGTGTATTGTTTGCAAACTAGTACAGAAATCCATTCTAGCTCTGAATAATGCCATCAAAGTTCCTTCAGAAGGTGAAATATCAAGTGTTAACATCCAGCTGTTCAGAAAAAGAAAAGTGACAGAACGATTCACATGAATGAGACAAAAAGAGAGAGATCCTGAAAACAGTTAAACTAACGCCTAATGTCAAAAGAAAAGTGACAGAACGATTCACATGAATGAGACAAAAAGAGAGAGATCCTGAAAACAGTTAAACTAACGCCTAATGTCAAAAGAAAAGTGCCAAAGAAAGAAAACAAACATAAAGAATGATAGGAATAAAAAAAATACACAAAAGCTGCACTGGGGAACAAACATACGAAGCACAGCAGGAAGTCGCCTTAGTTTACCAAGAATGCCCAGGGAGTATCAATAATACTCACAACAGCTTTTAAACACAAATTAGTCTGTACTTGAACCCTCCAACAGCAGGGATTTCTCAATTTCCCTAACAAACTTCTCTACTGCAATTTTTCTTATGGTGAGAAAAAGCTTCCTAACAATAAGAGAAAGAAAAGGCCAAAAGCCTAACCCAAATTATCCTGCTACAATTTGTTCGGCCTCACCAGATTTGAAGAACAACTTTTTTGCCTTTTTTTGCAGCAACTTTTCCCTTCATCACTTTTGTATTAATTTAGGCTGTTTGAAGAAAGATTACTCAGCCTTTTCTAAATTACAGAAATCCAACTATTTAAAGCTTTTTCACTCATTTATGTCTCCTGTAGTCTTCATATCATTCAATCTGGTTTGCTTTGGACCATCTCTACATATTTCTTGCCAAAGTGGACAGTACATGCTAGCTGAGGCTTTACCAAGGGTGGTACACCAGTCTTCAGAACATTCAGGAGTGCTTCCACATGTTAAATGTAACACCGCTTTTTCTACATATAACCAAATTGCTACACACTCAGTTTGTGATCCAGACTCCCATACTTCCTTTTTTGAAGATGTATCATCTAACTAGTTATTCTTCGTACCATAACAATGCAATAAGCAGTGATTTGTCTTTTCCTTTGCTGCCTTGTATGCTTTTTCTGGATGCTTTCTTAAAATATTACCTTTAATTCTAAAACTGGACCCTCACACCATATTGTCATGACCTGCAAATGTAACAAAACACTTTATCCCAGCACCTTATCTACTAAAGCAAAACTTAACAAAACCATAATAATACTCAGGAGAGTCCTGTGTGGAACTCAGTGTGTGGAACATCAGTTGACAGAGAGCCTCACGGACTCTCACGTAACTCACGTACTTGTCTAATCAGCTACATATTTCACTGCAGCTTAATTAACAGAGTATTTCTCTAGCTAATTTAGTAGAATGTCACACACACAAGTATTCTAAGTCTTACTAAAGCGAAGATATGCTACATTTATCATTCTCTCCGACTCACAGCACCTTGACTGTGTTAGTTTAATAACCGATCATAAATCACAGTGAATGTAACTTTTCTGTTTGTTCTTTTTCCCCTAAACTCAGCACAGCAAACACTTTTTTTCCCCCCCTCATTACTGCAGCATTTGGACATATCTTTTTACTTCAAGTATTTGCACAAGTGGCCACTACACTTGGTCTTCTCTTCTGAGAACAGATTACCGGATTCTGAAAGATCAAATCCCAGCATTAATGTCTATTTCCTAGTGCAAACTTCTTTGATTTTAAGGTGTCTTTGTGTGCCTTGCCAATACACAATGGCATTTCTGACAGTTCAGATGAAATCTTACTCTAATATCATCCCACCCCCTTTTTAAAACAAAACGACGTGTTAAGACATCAGGTTAATTTTATTTAATATAATATCCAAACATGAAATGCCCTGGTAAGATATGACTTGTAGATAAGTATACACAAATTTGTATATTTCTCCTAGCACTTATTACAGCATTTAATTAAGTTTAAAAAATATTTGCAAATGGAAGTGTGCCTTGATAGATGACAAAAACCACCGTATCTCAGGAAATTCAAAGATTATGTCATAAAGTCACATGTGTGATTGCATTTGAGCCGAATTTTTCCAAGCAAGTTCAAGATGAAAACGATGAAGATGTCAACACACTGCTACTGTAGATTTAAGAACTGGACCAGTACCATTTGTAGATCAAAATACTATGTCTGCATCTACCAGGATATATATGGACGAAGACGAGGATCTCAGCTGTCATGCTGTGTGATCAGTTCTCGATTCCTTCCCCAACTTAGGTAACAATTTCATATTTGAATTGTGAGGAGATAAGCTTGTCCAGAGCACTGCCAGAGAAGTAAGCCAAATAAAACAAATGTCTGTATATACTCAATTTTTCCTTTTCATAAAATTGTTTTAGAAAGCAATATCAGTATAGTTCAAATCACTTGAGTGTCTGAAGTCAGAAACAATTAGTTCATACTAATAAGCAGAAAATCTCTTTTTCCGTGGCAAATCTATTCCTTCAGAATAGTTAAGTCTCAAGTGTTTTACAGGTCTCATTATGACTGAACAGATTTTGTTTTTTAGGAAACAATCTTTTTTTACAGCAAGGTCTATGTACAACACGGTGTTCTATATAGAAATGTTCTTATTAAAACAAATATAGGTAGAGTGGCAGGCGGATGGCAAACCATTGCTTATTTCGTTCGGTATCACCATAGAGGAATGCACAATATTTAAGTCCCACAGGCTTCTGTCACTCTTCAGTGAATCCAAGCATTGTATAACATCATTTGCCAACGAAGCACAGGGGAAAAAGACATTACTTTAATAGGACAATTCTGACAAGACATTTATCTGGGATTTTTCAACAATGCACATACGAAATGGTCCTGATTAGTGCAAAAAATTGCAGGCAAATTAACTACCTTGTCAGTCCAAACAACAAACCAATCAATTACATTCTATCCGAGCCTGACAAGCAAACTCAACTTTGTCATGAGCTTATAGTAGCGACAAGGTAGCTGTTCTCCTTTACTTTAGGTACTCTATCGAGAGCTTTATCCACACTTAAAAATCATATTATAAAAGGTTTCCACGATTGCCTCCGAGGATGAGTTGTGGCAGAGTTGTGTCTCATGAAGGATATCTACACAGTAAAGTGATAAGAAAAACATATTAACATTGAAAGATCATAGCAACTCTGCTCTGTCTTATGAAACATTTTAACATCACACTAAATTCAAGCAATGTGTATGCTCAGATACAAACAGCTTAAGATAAACCAAACTTCCAGGAGTCTCTAAGTGCCAAATCATTAAACTTAATTAAGTACAGCATCCTTTTAACTTATTCTCAATACAGAACAAAAGCACTCCACCATCAGACAGAGAGGATATTTTTTTTTCTATGTTTAATCATAAAGGTAACAATTTAAGCGACCTGG